>VZZY01010477.1:0-23416 GCA_013400335.1 Eurystomus gularis
ACATTCTATGATTTTATGAATTAGTTCCCCTCGGGAGCAGGCTAGCCTGGTGGCCAGGCCTGAGGCTCCCCTAAGATTTTATTTCAGGTTAGAGTATGTCAAATAAGAGGGCTATGTCACAGCTGGCCAAAATAATGTTTCTGAGACATGATGCTAAGGATGGGTCTTGAGAACAGCCCATGCATCCTCATTCTGTAGCCAAAGTGAGTGCAGTCTGTTTTCCTCACTTTATGGACTGATTATGCTGGATTTTTTATTTGAACCATTTCCCCTGTCAGGAGTTGTCTAGGTCCTGATTTTAGGTTGAGTTAGGAAAGAGCCTGTAGGCCCTCTGTCGTTGTGGCTTCCTGATTCCCTCCCACTAGCAGTGGCTTTTCACTTTCCATTTTCCTATATATAATTTTCAGCCAATGCAGAATATGCAGCTTAAGAAATAAGAATATAATGGGTTGCAGAAGAAAATCCATAATAGGGAGCTTTTGTACAGCCCACTGAAGGCCGAGCCTGCAGCTCTCCCAGCTGATATGAGCTAAAGGGAGGTTTTTGTAGAGGAATTGTGTTCCACAGTTAAATATATTCTGTTAAGATCAGCACCTTGGGATTTAGAACTATCCCTAAATAGGAAAAAACACATTGTCCTGTAAGAGATCGAACGATACCAGGATAACTGAGGATGATGATAAGCAGAACTCTTTAGTACAAAACATTTTAATAGTACTATCCATATTTTCTTACAGATCTGATTGCATCCGTATTTGATCATGTTCAGATGGCCCTTCAATACTCCAAGGGGGACTAGCCACTATCCCTAGAGATATATTCAAAGCCATCTGGACATGGTCCTAGGCAAACATCTCTAGATAGATACCTCTCCTTGAGCAGAGGAGACCAGATGACCTCCAGATGTCCCTCCCAACCTCAATCACTATGTATTTCTGTGATATGTTTGCCACAGATAGAATGTTTGCCTAGAAATTTCAAAGGAGAAAACCCAGGTTAGGAGTATAATTTTTTTGGATAGGAGAAATAAATTGCATATTTACTGTGCAATTCAGTAAGGAAAAAACCCAGCTTATCTTGCCTTATAGCTGTAGATCACAGAATCATAGAATCACAGAGTCATCTAGGTTGGAAAAGGCCTCCAAGATCATCCACTCCAATCATAACCCTACTCTACTAAGTCCACTGCTAAACCATGTCCCTAAGCACAATATCTACATGGCTTTTAAACACATCCAAGGGTGGTGATAGAGTGATCAGGAGCACAACACAGTCAAATGAAACACAAGAAGATAAATAGGTTATGAGATACTTAACAAAAGACAAAAATGCAGTATGGGACTTGAGAAGACAGTTATAGCAGAAACACTGAGCACAAGGGCTTGAATACTTTTTTTGTTATTTCTCACATGAGAGATGGAGGAGAACTGAACCTCAAACAGTTTCAGTATTGCTGGGGTGAGGCAGGCTGTGCAGGCCCACAGCTCATGACTGAAGTTTGTTCTAAGCAAGCCCAGCTAAGATGTTGCAGACAGCCAGCAGAAATTCAGCTAATATGGCAATTCAAGTTCACAAAGCCTGAACACAATCTGAAATTTCTTGCAGAGAATGTCAGATGAGCAATATCTTGTTAGACAGATAAATAGATGGGGTACCTTTGAAGCATAAAAAAATATTCAGGCTTCAAGGTCTCTTGACATGATTACAGAAAAGCTGTACTGCTACCACTACAGCAAGGGCACTGTATTACACCATATCACCTCTATTATCCGTCAACTTAATTTTGTTGTGCATATGGGAAAATAAGATCTATTCAGTTTAGGGCTAGTAGTTATTCAAAGGTATAAATGAACATTTTTATAGCACAGAAAATTATTCTAAAAACACTTCTAATGGCTGTGGTTTGGCCTTTCCTCCTGTCCATCTGACTACACCATTTTTGTCTAAGGTGATATTCTTCAAACTTGTCTAGCCTAGGGTTAAGAAACTGTTTCCAACACTGTTCTTGTTTTCAGAATAAGAACGACCTCCAGAGAGCCATTCATCCAAAGCAGAAGCTTGCTCTTAAGTCCATTCCAAGCAGTATTCTCTTGCTATGGAGTGTCAAAGCCTGGAAATAGCCAATGTGAGCATCTGTTTCCTTATGCAACTGCCTATATCTAAGCTGCAGAGTCTGTAAACTTCTGTCTTTCCTTTCTTGACATTAATGCTCATGGTTCTTCACATTGATGCATTCCTCTCCATTCTCTCCTCTGGTCCTAAAGATCTATCAAGCAGGTCTGGGTCATGCTAAGTCAGATTACCTGCCTCAAGGAAGGTCTAGGAAATTTTTGTCTTGTAGGTGAAGGTCATGTGTATGTCAGACTAGAGGTCTGAATGCCTTGAAGATGTTCATTGTGAGTATCTCCTGACTTCTGTGCAATTGCTGTTGTGTTGTGGGGCTTTTGCTTTGGTTGTCTGATGTTTCTGATTCATACCTGTCATCGTTTAACCCCAACTGGCAACTAAGCACCACACAGCAACTCACTCCCCACCCCCCCCCGCCCCGGAGGGATGGGGCTGAGAATTGAAAGGGTAGAAATAAGAAAACTCGTGATTTCAGATAAAGAGAGTTTAATAGGTAGAGCAAAATCCATGCACACAAGCAAAGCAAGACAAGGAACTCTCAGCCATCTCTAGGAAAGCCAGGCTCTGTCACGTGTAACAGTTACTTGGAAGACAAACCCCATTACTCTGAAGGTCCTCTCTTCCTTCTTCTTCCCCCAGTTTTATATGCTGAGCATGACATCATATGCTATGGAATATTCCTTTGGTTGGTTGGGGCCAGCTTTCCTGGCTGTGTCCCCTCCTAAAGTCTTGTGGACCCCCAGTCTACTTGGTGGTAGAGTAGTGTGAGAAGCAGGAAAGGCCTTGACTCTGTGTAATCACTGCTCAGCAGTGAAAAAACATCTGTGTTATCAATACTGATTTGGTCACAAATCCAAAAGAGAGCCCCATATGAGCTACTATGAAGAAAATTGACTCTATACCTACCAAAGCCAGCACAACACCGTTTCTGTTTTGAATGTAGATCTAAGAAACTCAAGTCATAATAGAAGATGTTTGCATGATCTAGGAGATCCTGCTTCAGCAGGAGGATTGGACTGGATGATTTTTTGAGGTCCTTTCCAATCCCTGGCATTACGTGATTCTGTGATGTTCCAGTCAACAGAAGTTACAGACATTTATTGCAGTGAAAATGACAAAGTGCATGGCTTCCTAGACCAGTTTAAACGTATCTTGGAAGAGGACCTATCTGAAGGGTATTCTTCCTTCTGTGTACCTTGTTGATCCTAAATGTTCATCCCCAAGATGTGAAAAGGAGTGAAGAGCTTAAAATGCCCTCAAGGTCTGGTGTAATGGGGCAGCTAAAGTTCTTGATAGTTTTAAGATCCTTCACATCCTCTGGGAGTCCAGCATCAGAATCAGTGCAAAAACTTTGAGAATACTTGGCCCAATATGTTGAATAATTCAGCTCTTTTCTTTGGAGGATTCCAATGAGTATATCAGGTGGTTCAGGGAGGAGAGCATATAACACACCGTTCCCTAATAAGTATGTGGAAGAAACTATGGCTTTTCTCACTTACATGAAGTTTTACTGCTTTCATTTTCCTAAGTGTTTCTGAGTCTTTTTACACCTGCTGCAACACAATCCCATTTTGAATAAAGAGCTTAAGGAAACAATTTCACCATCAGAGCACTTTTATTTACACAAAATGGCAGTATTTACAATACTTAAATTATGTCTTATGGTAACTTTCTGTAAATTTAAGCCATTTGGTTGCAGGTTTCAAATGGTTTTGTAGGCTTGTATTATATTTTTTATGTCAAGGACTTTAATTTTTATCTAGGCATCATCATGGTAATTTCATTTGCCCACTGTAAGTGAAGATCAGGTTTGAGACCACACAAAGACCTTGAAGGTGTACAAGTCCATGGGACCCAGTGAGATCCTTCCATGGGTCCTGAGGGAACAGGCAGATGAAGTTGCTAAGCTCCCTTCCATCATGTTTGAAAAGTCACAGAAGTCTGGTGAAGTTCCCACTGACTGGAAAAGGGAACACATTATCCCCATTTTCAAAATGGGAAAAAAGGAAGACCCAGGGAACTACAGGCCAGTCACTCTCACCCCCGTACCCAACAAGATCATGGAGTAGATCCTCCTGAAGGCTCTGCTAAGGCACATGGAAAATAAGGAAGTGATTGGTGGCAACCAGCATGGCTTCACCAAGGGCAAGTTGTGCCTGACAAATCAGAGGGCTGGAACACCTCTCCTACGAAGACNTGTGGTCTAGTGGGAGGTATCCCTGCTCATGGCAGGGGGGTTGGAACTAGATGATCTGTAAAGTTTCTTCCAACCCAAACCATTCTATTATTCTATGATGATTCTGTAATTTCTCTGCTAGATTTATTTTAACTGTAGAATAACTTCTAGAGCCTTGCACAGAAAGCTACTTTACTTTTCTGTGGAAGAGTTCAATAGAGTGATGATCATGTCTAGATTTCAAGTGAAAATGTAAACTACCTTGCTAACTCCTGAAAATCTCTTCACTCAGTGGCTACTTAAAGACAATTATCATGTTTTAGATAAAATGAGCTGGTTTACATTCCTTTCCCAATAGTACGTCAAGTACTCAAGCAGCATGTCCAGAGGAGGGCCACAAAAATCATCAGAGGGCTGGAGCCCTCTCCTATGAAGACAGGCTGAGAGAGCTGGGAGTGTTCAGCCAGAAGAAGAGAAGGGTCTGGGGAGACCTTATAGCGGGCGTTAAAGGTCCCTTCCAACCCAATGCATTCTATGATTCTATGATTCTACTGTTCAATTTTGTCAACATTAGGAAATTTTAGAATTGTGTTTCTGCTTGGTATAATTTAATGTTTGTTCTGATTTAACTTTTTTTTCATTGTTTTCTTATTTTAACTGAGCAATGTACATACGGTATGCTTAGCTGTCGTTTTACCCATTGGTAGCCCTTAGCTCACATCCCTGGTGAGGAAGACTTTACAACTTTTTGAATTCTGTGAAGCATTAAATCCCTGTTGCTGACAATGTCTTATCCTGGTTTAAGGCTGCAATTCTTTTCTGACTGCTACTGCGTCTTGTGGGCATTCACTGGCAAAAGTTTACAGCTCATTGTGTGCAAAAGTTACATCTTCACCTTTCTGCTGGGGATCTGCTGCTTGCCATTTTGGTAGCTTCTCCTCCAGGTTGCAACTGCTTCTAAGAAGCCAAATATCTTTACCTGCATGCTATAGGCAGAAAGGGCATGCGGAGAAGGTTGCAGAGCCCAATATGACTCAAAAGGTGAAACACCTGCATTTCTACTGACTAATAATACCTGCAATCATTCAGATAAAAAGCTTCACTCATCACTCTGATAGAAAACAGATCTCTGCCTGAAAAAGCAAGGTGTTGCATGCCATGCATTTTTGCCAACTCCTCTGGTTTTACAGAGGGTGAAACTGCTGTAGCAACCAGGAATTTTGAGAGTTTACTGCCAAAAGATTCCACCTCCAAACAGCTTCTCAGCCCTTTTGCTGCCAGCAGGTCATTGCATAGTATGTTTTGTGGCTTCATTATAAAAGGATACATGCCACCCACAATGTAAACTTAAATAAAACCTTTAAAATACTTTCAGGCAAATATTCAGTTCCAACACATCAAGTTTATTTCCCCTTGGTGGGCCTCACAGTATACTGACACCTGTGTGCTGCTTCTTGCTGAGCTGATCAAAATGATGACAGCTCTCTCCTGTGGCAGCGGACATTAAAAGCACCCTAGGTGGGTAAACCGCTTTCCAAAACGTTAAATTGAAAAATGTCATGAAGAACAAAGAAAAATGAGTAGCAGAGAGAGTATTTTGCATTTTATCTCTTTTTTTTTATATATATATGGGAGTGTTTATGCTTCCGGCCTCTACATTTCTTGCTTTTGCAGAACTGTGTGGGAACGTCCTAAGCAAGGTTAAATATCACTAAGGCATTAGTGCCCAGCCTCCCACAAGGCACAAAGGATGACAAATCTTCATAGCCAGAAAGGCTCTGGCCCCACATGACAGGACTCCCACTCTCATTCCTTCAGTGTCTTGGCTTTCTCAGAGCCAGTAATAATGTCACGGAAAAGGAGAAGTTCAGGAGCTGTATCAACATCACTGTATGTAAACTGCCAGAGAAAAGTGCTCAGACCAGCCTCAAAAGACACACAGGGTTTTGTATCCTCTGGCAAACTGTCACAACAAAAACAAATACTTACTCAACCATACATAAAAAAAGGAACACCTGTCTGAACCCCTTTCCAACTCAGCCCCATGAACAGGCATGTATCAAAGCCTGTCTTACTCTTGCAGAAATTCTGGATTCTTATTTTTTTCATGTGATGCCCCATGGTCTTCTAGGGATACAGTACTTCCTCACCCTCAAGTCTTTAAGTGTTGTCCCAAATCTGGGTTCTCTACCCAATGAGCAAAAAACATCCAATGCACAGAGTCGAGATATGTGTTTTATTCCAGTTCTGGCAGAAAAGGGCACCAGGCAGTAATTTGCAAAACTCACACATCTTCTGAGAAACAAACTGTGTCTTATATACAAAATAAGAACAAATAAGAAGGTACAGTAAAGTAAAGGATTGGTCAGCCATTTGTCACTCCTCACGTTACTTGTGAAAGCAGAAATTGGTCAGTCTCTTCTCCCAAGGCTCCTACTGTGCACAGTACACCAGCCTGACTTGGAATTTATTTAGTACTCTCTCGACAAAGGAGAGTAGGGAAGTTTGCTGTAGGCTGCTCTTAAAATAAGTCTGGATGTAATGTGGCCAATTACGATTACTTTTTACTACTGTAAAACCCAGCTGGGTGTAAGAGCTATGTCTGTCAGCACTGTTCCATGTGCTTGCACCCTCCTGTGCAAGGGTTGCATTTGGAATGAAGAGCATACATACACTCAAAAGGATACTCAGAGCAAAACCAAAACTCTCCAGTTTTAACTTGATAAAAGTAATTAAAATACATGAAATGAGGTGAGAAATCCCCAAGTTTTAAAAAATCAAATTCCATCAGTATATTCTTTTCAATTTAAACTTTATAACTGAGATGGTAAACCAGGCTTTATTTCACTTTCTGGCCATGTAACCTTTTATAGATATTTTTAAGAAGAAAAACTGATTGTTTTCTTGTCATTACTTTGAACAATACCAAATTGCATGAGAATGGTAAATATTAAATAGCTTTTTGTACAGCTGAATCCTTCTATTGTCTTATACAACATTAAAAATACAATATAATAAAGATACTCCTGCATTTTGCTGGGGATAATCTGACCTGTCTGTTCTGTTTTCACAAAGAACAAAAAAAGCTCCTGAAAAAATTAAGTATGTCTATGTAAACTGAATTTCTTTCCTTGTTCTCTTGTGCTGCCTGCTGGTCAAAGTGTTTATTGTTCTCACAACATTTTCAACTTGATGAAATACAGTAAATAGGTCAAATGGAAAAAACCCACAAAACCCTGTAATAAACATTGTCTTTGAACATGTCACAAATTAAACTTCTTTGCCCTTTCTTTGCATTCTTGCCTTGCCATCAGGTGCGGATGAAACCCCTTGTTATGTGATACAGAGGCTTTAGAAAGTCCAGTGCCAGAAATGCGCAGGTGAACAAGTGGAAAAGCTGAATGGAAATTTAGAGAAGTTTTATATGAAGATACAAGGTATCTTCAAATATATATATATACAAAGCAGCTGTAGAGTTGCAAGTGATTTGTGATAGAAGAAATGAAGTAGAATATGGGAAACGCAGCAAATTTACTTTTGAAATTCATTAGTATTTTTAAGGATGCTTTAAACTGTACTCAAGGATCTCGGTGCTCAGAACACCCAAAAAGCTGTTATGTCTAAAGCAGGCTTGGATCTTCCAATGGTGTGGATGTCTTGCTAAACAAGGAGAAAGTCTGGAACAGCAAGGAATGCAGTACAAACTTTCTGGCTTCTGGCAATGAAGGGGCTGATAAGAAGATGGATGAATACAAGTGCCAAAGTGTTTGGTGCCCTTTCTTTAAAGAAATTGTAGGGGAAGTTGTTGCATCTAGGAAGGCTACAGATGAGGTGCACTCAGGACCTGTGTTCTTCTGGTGAGGTTCTCTGCTCCTTTGAACTGTGAGATTTTCTACAGAGGGATTCTACAAACACTGCAGAAGGACCAAGCCACTTCAGTTCTATCAAGTTCTGCCTGCAGACCTGGGTGTCCCAAGAAACAGGTAAGTCTGTTTGCTGTTGGCCAGGAATGCTGCATGCAACAAAGTTGCATATAGAATACTGCTTTAATTCCACCAAACTGGGAATTCTGGCTGCCACGAACTGGAATCTGTCCCTTCATTGGCTATACTGCTGTCACAAGAATAACTATCCTAAGGGATATGCTCTTGAACAGAGTTAATGGGGTTTAGTGGTGCAGTCATTCAAGAGGTGGGTGGATGTTAAAGGACTGGCCTTAGAGATGGTCACTTGCTGTAGGAGGACTCTGCTAAAATGACTTATCCTTTGGTGCCCACTATGTGTGAAATAGGAAAGAGAAATTCAATTTCCTTGATACTTCTTATGTATCCAAATGCTGCAGGGACGCAGAGGAGGATGGAATGACTTAAAGAGAAAAACAGAATTGGTCTGTTCTTGCTTTAATTATGTTCTTTTAAAATATTTTATAGTACCATCCGTGGAGAGTTTCCATTTGCTGAACAAGTTTGTGCATCTGGAAATTTGCGTGAGCTGTTTTGAAACTGTTGAGTGATTTGATCTGCTGCTTTTCATCCTGTAATGAACTAGGCAGTTTTTCCTCCATAAATGTCAGCCAGGTTTTAGTGGAAAATCTTTTGACTTTAGTAGTGTTTGCACATACAGAGCAGCTTGGAAAGTTAATGGTTTTGCACATAAATCATTCTTGCATGAGCAGATGCAAAGGTTTCCCACCACTAAGCTTATAATTTGAACAATAGTCATTCCTTCCTCCCTTCTTTACTTCCTTTCCTCTTTCCTCAATATGTTGTACGGTACTTCTGGAACCTCTGAATGATACTCAAAGAAAAATTCCAAGTGCAAATTGTGCTATGGCTGACTTACAGATAAAAATTGATCTGAACACATTAAGAAGGAATTATTTTTATGAAGTGGTGTTATACTGTGATGCTGGGGGTTGGAAGGGAACTTACTGCTGCACAGGAATCACATATATTCATCAATTCAGCCTCTATAACTCTGAGTAAAAACATAAGCCGTGCTGTGTTTGCTACCCAAGAAAAAATCTGATCAGATGCTGTTTGATTTTTTTATTCTTTCATTTGCTGCAAGTCTTGAGACTCTTGACTGGAGTGGAACTACTTAACTAAGCTATGCTGGAAGAGATGCCTGGACTTTTTTTACAGCTAATCTTGAATATCCATTTTTTCTTCTCTATGGACTGTGACACAGAAAGAAAGATTGCATTCATGAGAAAAGTACAAGTTTTAGAATACATGCTCTTCTTGCTCTAAAGAAAAGCTGCACATATTTGGTTAGTTTAGAAGAGTTACCACAGAATTATTTATTTCATCACAATTATGTCAGTCACCTTTTCTCAGCAGACAAAGCGATGGCAGTTTTTTGAGATACTGTTCATTCTAATGGATTTTTCATGGCTTTGAAGATTCAATCCCTGTGTATAATTGTCAAGTTGCTTTAAAATACAAATGATCAGTATTTCTATGTGGTAAGGAATAGCTAAAATTCATAATGTGCAAAGAAAACATCATACATTTCAGGAGAGGATGGAAGTCATGTTTTGAGTAGGGCTGAGCTGCTGTGGGCATAATCACAGAGATGTATACATCCATCTGTGGAATACATCTACCAGTGCATTCAGGTAAGCTGATCATTTTCATCTAGGGAAATATGAGGATGATATTTCCAAACACATTGCTCCCATTTAAAATTCCCAAACATGAAAAAACTGACAGGAGCACAAATCACTTCCCTGCCAACTATAGCAGCTAGTTTTGTGAAGTGAAAGGAAGATAATCAGTAAAATCCTCCTTATAGCAGGTTCTTTCAAAACCATTGTCTAATATACCAATGAAGGAGCTTCCCAGAGGTAACATTCAGAACAGAAAGATCAGAAAAAAAAAGTGACCAAGTACTGGTTGCCCAGAGAGGTTGTGGAGTCTCCCTTGTTGATGTTAAAAAGCTGTCTAGACATGTTCCTGGGCAACGGGCTCTAGGTGGTCCTGCTTGAGCAAGAGGGTTGGACCAGTTGACCTCCAGAGGTCTCTTCCAACCTCTTCCAATGCTCTGTAGAGCGTTTGCCTATGATTTTAGTTATAAAGGAAGGATATGGAATTGTTTGTGTTTTGGGTTTTTTTTTTTTTCCCTAAACTGGGAATGTGAGCACAGAGGCAAATTCCTACGTTAGGAATAAATCCTTAAGGTTTGGTCATCATTTTTCATGTTCAGGTGATGGGTGGGGACATCTGAAAAAATAAACAACCTCGAAGTGAAGAAACTCATTGTTGTGTTTAGGCTCTACTGGATGAGGAGTTTAGATAGTTCTGATGTGAGGCGCCTCAATGTGTGTAAACTGGTGCAAGCTGGGATAAGATGAGCACTAAATGAGGTGGTTGAAGGAAGTGCTATAATAACATTTCCACTCTTGTCTTGCTTTTTCTTACACATCTTCATAGTTATAGTTAATTACTCAGACTTCTACAGGTGTTATCATAGAAGGATGCAATTACAATCTCCTCTGTGATAGATATGAGCTGGACTGGTGAGATACTATCCCACAGCAGTGGAATTCACAGTAGTGGATTTTCATGAGAATTTTCACTTGGGTTTTGATCTAGGAAGCCTGAGATGAAACACCCTGGGAGATCTCTGTATATACATCAAAGTTAAAAAACTCCTTTGAGTCAAAAGCTACTGCCAGCAGTTTTGGTAAAGCTCTTTGTCACAGTGAAGCTCCACTGGTCTCTATGAAAAGCTGACTTTTGCAACGGGGATAAAGCTGTCTGTTTACTCAAGTAAGTGCTAGAAATTAACACCTCAAAAACTGAGCTTGATGATGCTGTGATGGGCTTTGGCATTTAAGGATTTAAAAATTTTTTTCACTTAATGAGAATCTTTCCAACTATCTGTATTTCCACAGTGGATGTGTCACATTTCAGATAAGGGATAAGTGAGTATTTGTCTTGAAATTGTCAGACTTGTGAGTACAGGTTTGCTCCCTGTCGCGGTAGAGATGGACATGACAAAAGTCTATGCAAAAGGAGAGTCTTTATTAAATTGTAAAAGCCAAGATGGTGGAGAGACGAACAAAAGAAAAAGCGTTTCTTTTATATCTTCTCTAGTAAGTGTGTACATTTCCTATTGGCTAACGTTTTGTTTTTTACAAAAGTGATTGGTAGTTATTTGCCAACATTCATATCTTTTTCTATGTCCTGTCCAGCGGTCACCTACTTCCTCAAACTTGTTTACAACATTCTTCATTCACTCCCTCCATCTTTTCAAGGGTACACTGGAAAGCTGTCAAGGTCAACCTCATCCTCCTCAGTCAGGCTGTCCCTGACAGCTCCCTTTAATACAAAATATTCAAAGTCAAATCTGCTGGCCCAAGGTGACTTTATTTCTGTCTTTGTCACTGTTTTTTGAGGTATTTTTTTACAGTTACTATCATCAACATGAGACCTGTGCTTGAAAAGTGAATGTGCTTTTCTACTGATTGTCAAGGGACACTAGGACACCTGTACTAAGTTTGGATAACTCATATGTAGGATATGTTTCTGGTCTGTCTCAGGACATCTAATTTCCTTGAACTTGTAGTCCAGAGTGTTGGTTTCTTTGCAACACCTGAAGGCTAAAACAAAACACTTTTCAAATGAAGGTTTTTACTAGTGTCACAGAAATTGAAAGTAGGAAGAAAGTCTGTCATGGATCAAAACTTCCCATGGCCAAGATTTTGTAAAGCTCTCATGTACTGTAAGGTGACAATCAAGAGCTTAAATATGGAAGAGGAATGCACCTAAAAGTAAAGCCATGTAAGCACGAAAGAAATGTGAAAGGATTTAGAAAGTACGCGCCTGTGTTTTTGAGGATTGTACGCATACAGATGTGGGCCCCAGATGACCAATACTAGTTCCCTGTAGAGTTTAACTGATGATTTGTGTCAGTATTTTATTCTAAATTTCCAAAATGAAAATGGGGAATGACATGTCAGTACTTATATTTCAATATTCTGAGAAATTTGCCTTTTAATTTACCTATAATTTAGGTTTTAAAAGCACTAGAATGTCAAAGGTTGTTAAGAATTTATGATTTCTTGCCTGGGGCCCCTGATAACTTAAATCTATTGTCTTTAAATCTAGTGTCTTTAGCTTCCAACAATTAATTATTTTAGTGTTTTGGCAGCCATTTTTTTCTAGTGTTCAGAAAATACCAGTACGCACAGATTTTTGCTACAAGGCAGACAGATCTTTGATAGGACCAGGTAAGAACTTAACGTTTTCTAGAAGTACTTACTTTGATTTATTTCCAGATGACTTACAAAAGTCAGACAAAAAGCAGATTTCATCTCACTTACTCAATGCTTTGGGTGAGACTATTTCCCTCTGTGTGATTGGGTATGACGCAATCCTTCAATAGAAGTAGGAGCAATTTGCTGCTGCATGTTTTGGCAAGGTTCACAGGGAGCCACTATGTCTGGATTTTAAGCCAGAGCTGATCATATGTTTGCCAGCAAATGAGGTGCCAGTAGAAACTAAGTTCATGAAAGCTTTTGCTACTGCACATACCATTGTTCTGTGTTCTCCCTGCAACTGGTAATTCACCTTCAGGAATAGGAATAAGCTGATGGTAAAAGCAGGTATTTTTCTTAGTGAAGAATTGCCTTTTAAAGATTTTTATGGTTGAAAGAAGATGCATAGATAAGATGGAGTGATAATTACCCCTTGGTGAAAGAAATCAGTTTCCAATTTGAAGTGGAAAAAAGAGAAAGGGTCACATACAAGTATATGTACCAGGTTGAGGGTAATGTCTTTGGTTAAGCCATGAGTCTCATTCAGTAATAATCTATGGATATCATCATTTAATACTCCCTATTGCATTTAGTGAACTTCCCTTCTGGGAGAGGAGGAGTCAAGAAGGCAAGTATGTTTCTCTGGATGGTTTTTGTTAAAGCACTTGCTGGCTGTGTGAATGTAGGAAACACTGGGAAATTAACATTTGGACAAGGAACAAGAATTACTGTAATACCAAGTAAGTGAGAAGTGAAGAATTTAATACATAAATGCTAACTTCCATTTCCAAGGTTAGCTTCTCATATCAACCCAATTTTACCAATTACACTTTCATGTGCTTTTGGTTTTAAGCATTTAATTCATTTGAAGTTCTACGAACGCTGTTTGAAGGTGTAGGTCTCTATTCTCTATTCTATATCAGTAAGAGAGAAAATCCTTTCAGTATTGATTTTTCTTATGCCAACCCCATGGCCTTCCCCAATGTACTGTGCTACAAGGGCAGGGGTGTGGAATGATTCAGACAATTTTTATTTTTTTTTTGTAATTTAAATTAATATATTGGCACAATAATGTTGCAGAGAAATGTTGCAATGCTAAATACTGTCCTTTTTTTTTGAATTAATGCTTCATCTAAAATATATTAAATGGAGAAAATAGTGAAATGTATAACTTCTATGCTTTCACAGACCCAAAGTATATATACTGCTGTGGACAGTAAAGTATTAATTGGTGCCATTTGTGATAAGATTTGGTTTAGCAAAATTTTAATTAACAGAAGTAGATTTCTGTGAATACAGTAATCATCACTGCAAGACATTTTGCTTCATACTGGCTTCTAAAGATTTTGGTAAGGCAGTATCTAACTCTCATCATTCAAAGGGCTTTGGGAATCTGTTAAATTCCTGTGATGGTTTACATAAAGCGCCTTTTCACAGTGCGATTGGTGGTTATGGAATGTTCACTTTTGGTGGCAGAAATCACCTATTCTGCCTCCAAGTAAGTATTCCAGTAAAAATAGTGACCTCAGAGCATGATGTTTCAGCACATCCCAGATCCATTGAGAGTCCATTCAGTGTGACTCTTGTGTCTTCAGCAGAGCTGGATACAGAAAGGGTCTTGTGCTTTGGTCATAGATACCTCCTCCCAGAGCGTGTGCACATTCAACACATGAATTCAGGTTCATCCTAAAAGAGTGCAGCAGTATAAATCAGACAGGCTAACTTAAAATTTCTGTTCATTCCTGTTCTGCCCTTGCAATTTCAATGAGGTACTTTTGTAAATTAGTTTGTATTCAAGCTGTTCATTGCCAGATTTTAATTTCCAGGATAACATCTGATAAAGTGCATACACTTTTTCAGGGATTATGAGACAAATGGCTACTTATTTCCTACCTATTTTGAGACTCTAGCAATGCAAATGCAGAACTACTGGATTGTCTGTGCAAGCTAAGCAATTAAGAAGTAATTGGAAGTTTAGTGTATCTCCCTTTTAGAGCTACTTAAAATGTTATCTTGTTCTAGTAGGTTGATTATCTATTGAATATTGAAATGGTCATTTGTGCTGCTGCTGAGAAGCAGATATACTTGAGAACTAGAAATCACTGAAGTAAAATGAACTTTCTTTTCACTTAGCAGAAAGTGAATTCAGAACAATATTTTGTTAATGGGAAAGAAATTTCCACATGCAGTTTTAGTTTAAAGAAAATAACTTTTCTTTAACAGTCCAGACAGCATTTCCCATAAAATATTTATCTATATATGAGTAGTTTTTGGTTTTTTTCTGTATTTTTTTTTTTCTTTTTGTACTATGAAAGGCACAACTTTTTCTTTATAGTCAGGTCCTGGGACTCACTAGGATGCTTTCAGCCAAGAAATTCTTAAGTTCAAACTTCAGAGCTGATTTTTATAGAAGAGTCTCAGGTGGCACAACTGTAGGAGAAAGAAAGCAGATATTTGGACTGGGGACACTGATAGTTGTGCTACCAAGCCAGTGTTGTCTGGTTGTTTGAAGACAAAGAAAAAGTGTAGGGGGAGAGAAATTGAAAGTTGAATGTAAATCATAAGGCAAATACTCAGTGGTATTAAGCAGTTTATTCTAATGAGTGTGTGTTTTCACATAAGAAAGAAAATTTCCTGAGGTATTCTTCTGGAAGCTGGTTAAAGGCCAGAGTGCTTAGATTCAGTAGGGTAAGGTGATCAGATTCCCTGAAGGACAGGAAAACAGAGTTTGAAGGGCCACTCTCACTTCCTCTGAAGTTTTCCAAAGCCGCTTTTGAAATGTACCCAGCTCAAGAGATTGGTCTGTATTGCCAATCTGTAGAGTGTCTTTCTGTTGTGACAATCTCAGTTACTGCAGGAATCTTGCACTTGGTTTTCCTGCTTGCGTTATGTAGGGGTCAGGTTAAATAATCTTAGGAATTCCTGATTCTTGATTTGTGATCAGAATGATACTTCTATCTGATTTTTCCTTAGATTCATAGGTCAAAAACTGTGGTTCTGCTGAATTCTGTGACAAGCATCTCTTTTCCAAAGGGCAGAAAATACTGGGAGGAGGGGAATGGGATCCTGGTAATGAAAAGGGATATGTAGAAAATGATAGGGACGAAACCCAATGTTTTCTTAGTAGTGGGCATCACAAAGTGCAGGGTAATTCAGCTACAGACTTGACTTGATCCTATTCAAAATGCAGTGAGTGATTTATGCCCTGATGAGATGCAAAAAGAGGGACTGTGTGTGGTTACATTCATGATATCTTAATTATTGCATTTCTAAAATCCTTACATAAACAAGTCATCCACTTAAATATATGTGGGACCACACAGTATACACAATGAACACCTGAAATGTACATATCTATCACCAAAATTCATTAGGAGTATGCTTAATTATTTGAGTACAAGGGCAACTTCTCTTTAACACTCTCCCTTATATTTTAGTCTGCATATAAGATCTGAACTCTTAGTGAGGAACAAAGAGCAGAGGCTTGTAGTTAGAGTGCAAAAATTTTCCTCTGTAGGTAACTTACAGAATGGAAATGTTTTAATGAGAGTTCAAATATATGCTTAGATTTTCTTTGCTGGGTTGACTAAGTCTGAGATGGGATAATCTTGTCTCATTCCTGTCCAGAAATCATCACAAATCAGGCATTTCTCTGTTTTGTCTACAGTGGCAGAGCAGGAAAGGTTTTTGCAAAGGAATTAAATGATGTGTGAACTCAGGAACCAGTTATAGTAAGTTGCAGATTGGCAAAGGAACAAGGCTCAGCGTTAAACCAAGTAAGTGCATGATCTGAAAAATGTGTCTTGAGAAATATTGGAGAATGTGATGCTTGGAATTCGTAATATGAAATGATCCTGGGAAGAGACTCTTCTTCCTTATATACTGCAGCAAGAAAAAGTCTAGGCTTTTTTGTAAGATCTGATAGTAATAGCTTATGGAAAGAAGCTGTTCTGTGAGACAGGAGTCCTTCTTACAGTAATTACAGTGGAAAGTTCCTACTCACACAAAGGAAGTAAGGACCAGATTCCCAGCAAAGTGTATTTGATGTAAAACAGCATGGATTGCCAGACAGCTGTGACAAATCTTGCCCCCAACTACCGAAATGTTTCATTTCTCAAGCTCCTTCAGCTTCATGGCTTTCCTTGGTAGAAAGATCCATTGCAGACAGTCTAACAGAATGGGTTTTCCTTCTGCTTTTCGCATTTATCCCTTTTGAAGAGTACCTCAAGGGCTGCCCAAGTGTGGAATTACATGAGCAAGAAACAGAGAGAGAAGATGGCTCTTCAGAGACTTGGGAAGTCTCTGCCCTATAAAAAAAATGTGGTTAAATATGCATTAACAGTGAAAGAAGAGCCTGTGGAAGTTCTATTCCTGTGAAATACTGGACTAGGTGTCCTAGTCAGACATTCTGCCTGTTCAGTTACATCTCCCCCTGCAGAACTGTTCAGAACCAAGGAATGAAGTGCTTCTGGCAATATTTCTCTCTCGATCAAGGAACATCTTTGAAAATAAATGTTCACAGTATGATTTCTTCAGAGAGGGTCTTGGTTTATTCCTGGCTATGCCTAAAGCATGCCATGTTCAGGGCACTTCATCTTTCTTGACCTGTAAAACATATAGACATGAAACCTGCCATGAGATAGAGAGGACATAACCCAGTCTTCATTTTGTGGGGTTATCTAACAGGCATTTTGCACAGATAGTTGTATTTCGATGACTAGAGCTTCCTTTGAACCTTAGATATGCAGAAGAGCACGGGGTTTTTGTAAGAGAGCTTTCAACAGTGTGTATTCAGGAAATGCAGACAGACTCACCTTCGGAAGAGGAACCAGGCTGCTGATAAAGCCTAGTAGGTATCTCTTGGAGCTTCTTTAAAATAGGAAGGAAAGAGAACACAGGGAGAAGATCACATCCGAAAAAATTTGCCTGTAACTTCTCTGACATGTTGATGGGAGTGGAACAGAACATGAATTGCTTTTATTCTGCTAAAATCAGTGAATGACCTTTGTGTTGTGGAAGCACCACCTTAGTCAGGATTAACCCTATAAGGGAATATATTTGAGATTAGTGTCGATGAATAACCTTTGCTTGCTGGAAAGATTGGCTTCTGGGACTTCAGTTTGGCTCTCTTACTGGGTTTATTGCCAACTGAAATAACAAAACAAAACAAAAGTATCTTAAATTGCTTTTATCTGGGAGTTTCCTTCTGGTTTCTTTCTCTTATGGGTCTGGTCCCTTGCTTAGCTTCTGAAATTGACAAGCTGGCTGATCTGTCTGTGCTCCTTCTTTAGACCGTGAGATGTTTTAGAAGCAGCTATGTTAGTTGTTTAAAAAAATGATGGAAATTTTGTCCCACTTTGATATGTCTAACAGTGTGTTCTGGCTTTTAAAAGCTGAGGGTTCTCTCCTTTGCAATTTTTGTATAGGGTCTTATTACTGTGGGACAACTGAGTCCTCCTGGAAACTTGTCTTTGGGAGAGGCACAAAACTAATTATGAAATCAGGTACATGTGAAAACAAATAGTTGTTTCACATTACAAAGGCAAGGCTGAGATTCTCTTGTCATCCTAACTATGGCAAAAACTGTCCAAGAAGCTTCAACTAGGTTATGCCTACAGGGTAATGGGCTTGATTTTCTACTTCACACATTTCAGAATTGTATCTATCTGCATTTCTATGGAAAGATTAGAGGCATGCAATTAGAAAGACATCCTAATTTGGAGTCAAAGGTATGTGACAAGGGTGATATCTGTTTTCCCCTTTGAGATCTTTTGAAAAATGCATATACTTGTCTGGAGCAAAAGCTGTCTGTGGTTTTTGTTAGTGGATGTGTCACGGTGTGAATTCAGCAATAACTGGAAAGTGACACTTGGGAGTGGGACACAACTGATAGTGAAGCCAGGTAGGTAGAAAACCTGAAGGAGTAAGGACAGGAAAGCCTAATTCCACTTTCTGTGAAACAACCATTAAAATTCCTTTGTTTTTCCTTATGTGAGCAATCAAAGGTCAAGGTTGATCTTACATCACGGACAAAAAAGAAATAAATTATGAAGTTACTTACTTGGTGGAGGTCTGAAACCTCCTGTATCTGTCACTGAGACCTAAATGGTTGATTTAATTTGAATGAGTTTAATGCATGTTCTGGAGCAATGACTATAATAACAATTTTCTGGACTGACTCTGTTGATGTTAACTGTCCTTGTGAGAGGAGAGAGAGAGAGCATCCATTCCAATGGACTGTCTGCTGGATGTTTCTTTCTCTCTAAAAAGAGTAAGCAGATTATGGAGTTACAGATTTCTACACCTGGAGAGAGTAGTGCTACCCAAATACTCCTTTTCTTCACTACTACATGTTCCTAGGAATCTTCCTGAACTGCAGGGACGAGTGTCCTTTTATTACTCATTGTCCTTTTATTTCCATTGCCCAGAACTTTGTTCTCATTAATTCTCAGAATCTGCAGCTCTTGTCTTTGCTTGGAAAAGGGTGTTGTCTATCCATAGGTCTAATGAAGTTCTTGATCCCAGAGACAGATTCCAGGGGTCATCACTTCAGGATGTAGTGACTATGAGTGACATTCAGCACTGTCTAGTTGAGCTATGGATGCCTAGCTTTGCCAGATAGTTGGGAAGGTTTTTGTTGAGAAAGGAAATGCTGTGTGACACAGGAGATGGTGCATATAAACCTGTCTTTGGCTTTGGAACAAGACTCACTGTTAGACCACGTAAGTTCAATGCTGCTCCTCTGCTTTCTGTTTCTTTGAGGTCTTTCTTGGGGTGCTTGAGAGCAGCAGAGTTGTTGGATGTTTGGTCATTTCTGTGTGACCATATCTGGTGATGGATTTGGCTTTAAGGGAATGTGTCAGCTTGGTCTAAAACGACCCTTCTTGCTCTCAGTTTGGCTGGGATGGACAAAGTGGTCACATGCCTGCTCCCAAGTGTCCCAGCTGTCCCATGGGGAGGCTGTCCTATGCCACTGCAACCCAGTGGGGTTTGTGATGCAGTGGGAAAAACTGTCACCCTTCTGCTGCATGTCCTAGCATAGACATGGCTGGGCAAAGGGTTGGGGAGAGTTTCTGCTTTTGAAGCAGCTTGCTGGGCTTTTTGTTATGGAAGGAAATGCTGTGTGATTATGGATCCAGCTATGACAAGTTGACCTTCGGCTCAGGGACCAGACTGTCCGTCAAACCCAGTGAGTGTGCAGCTTTCTTACGTCTCTTCTGTCAAAAGTCCTTGAGGGTCCACCAGAGCACCCTGTTGATGTACTCTTTGAGTCCATGTCACCTTTCATACTGGAAGGAGAACATAGGTGCTATTTTAAGGTGCTCTCATGCTAAAAAGTGTTTCCAGGTGAAGGGTTTCTGCTATTTATGGAAACAAGCTCTGGACATGGTGCTCCAGGCTGCTTGCACCCTGGATAAGGAGTGGACAATGAAAGCCCAGGGTGTAGGGGAAGAGGTTACCAGTACAGCCTAATGCTGGAGGTGTCCCAGCTGGGAGCTAAACCTCTGTAAAGTGCTCTGCTGTTGTGACAACAACCTCAAGGTCACCTTTGGCTCAGGGACTAAGGTCACCATCCAGCCAAGTAAGTGGGTTAATGGCTATGTGCTGTCAGCTCACTTGACAATTCTGTCCTAAGGCTGTGCTCCAGCAGAGGAGAGGAAAAGTAAACACAAATCTCAGGGAAAGCTTGGGTTGTTCCTAAACTCAAAAAATTATGACAGCGTGAGCTTTTTCTCTTCTGCACATCAAATGAACGCCATACCATTTTGACACTCTCTCCTGAAAATTTCTGGTGCCAGTGAATGATGGGCATTGTCCCAGCAGACTGAGAAAGTCATTCCAGAATTTTTCTTTCTCTACTCTCTGTGTTGTGCTTCTCAAGGCAAATGTCATCTCCTGACAAAGAATCTCGGAGGGACATCAGAGGGGATAACAGAGTAGATTGAGACTTCAGTTCTTTTTAGGATGTGTAGCATTGCGTGAACAGCAAAACAAGAAAAATCCAGTTTGGGACAGGGATAAAGCTTCATATTCTCCCAAGTATGTTTCCTTCTGCTGCTTCTCCACTTTATTCTGTCACCTCTTGCTGCATTCCTTCTTTTAGCCAGCTTAAGCCCAAGAAGAGAAGTCAGAGGTGCAAGAGGAAGACACAGAGGATCTGTTTTCCTTACCCTTGGCATGGCTCAGAAATTCATTCCCGTTTCTCTTTGAGATGGAGGACAAACTGAATTGTGGTCTAGGTTTTGCAGAAAGAATGACAGAGAGGGTTCCTTGGTGCTTGGATTGTGCTTGCTCCTGAACTAATCAATTCACGACGATCTCCTTCATTTCATTTACAAGACCTTGAGGGACAGGGGTCTTTTATGAGTGAACACATAGGAAGGATGCTGGGCTTCACAGTAGGCAGTGAGGAAGGTTTTGATGTGCCCCAATCTCCATTTTTGTCTGAATGCATTTTCCAGTTACGTGTAAGTTGGTTTTCAGAGCTCCCAGCATGTCATGCCAGTTTTTACCTTGCAAAAGGACCTGCTTGTACAAACAGAGAGGATGCATTAGGACACTCCTGGCTCAGTTCCCAAACATTGGCACCAAGTAGTTTCTCTTTGCGCTTTGGTTATGGGGGATTTTTGGTGGGGTTTTGTTGTTGATAATGTTTTTCCATTTACTAGTTCAGATGCAGACTCCTGTGCATGCGTAGACTGAGAAAGTCCAAGTGCTAGTGAATGATGGGTATTGTCCAAGCAGCCTGAGAAAGTAATCCCTGAGATTTTATCTTTCCTTCCTCTCTGTTCCTATGGCAAATGCTGTCTCCTGTACAAGTGGCTTGTCCTTATCCTCACAAAATGAGACCAGAGTGGGTGAGAGTCTCGATAAGCCTGGGGTTCTTGTTAAACTGTGTAGCACTGTGGGACCAGCAAAGCTGGAAACTCCATTTTGGACCAGGGATGAAGCTTCATGTTCTGCCAAGTATGTTTCCTTATAATGCTTCTCCACTTTATGCTTTCTCCTCTTGCTGCATTCCTATTTTTAGCCAGCTTATGCCCAAGGAGAGAAGCCAGAGGTGCAGGAGAAAGACACAGAGGATCTGTTTTTCCCTGGCCTTGGCATGGCTGGGCAATATGGATGGGAGAGGTGCTGCTTCTGAAGGGGCTTGTTGGGGATTTTGTTATGGGAGGAAATGCTGTGAGATTATGGCTCCAGGTACAACAAGGTGACCTTTGGCTCTGGGACAAGACTATTCATCCAGCCCTGTGAGTGTGCAACTTCCCCTTAGTTCTCCACATGCCGCTCTTGCAACAGGTTTTTTTTTCTTCTAGTCATTCTTTTGTTTTGCCTTTGCACACCTGAAACACCTTCTCTCCCATCACAGGCCATGTTAGAAACTTTTTTTGTGCAGGGAGAGAGTTTTTCAATGTGTGTGTTTGTGCAGTGCATGCTTGTGTGTGTGATAGAGCAGCCAGAACCAAGAAAGGCTTTTTGAAGGTGTGCAACGTGTGCAGGAGAGCCCAGGAGAAGATCTCTGCTTTGAGTGACCATTTTTTAGGGCTGGGAGAGGAGTTGTGATCAAAGTCCTGGGTCCTTTCTCTCTACATGGGAGAGGGATGCCCTGAGGAGCCCTCTCTGTCAGAGCTGAAAGGGGTGATCAGCTATGAGTGTTGTAAAAGGCAGCAACTTGCAGCTTTGGGAGGAATAAGCCAGTGCAGGGCAGGCGTGACTGAGAGGGGTTTTGCTGCAAAGGCAAACACTGTGTGATGGCAACCGAGTCATCTTTGGAGGTGGCCCTCAGCAAAGGCTAAATCCCAGTAGGTTCTAAAGTCTTTTCCTGCTCTGCTTGGTGGAACGGTTTTGTGGTCACAAACGAGCGTAACTGAAGTGGAGGGAAGCTGGTTCAATCTGTGGGGGTTTTGGCTCTGCTTTGTCTGGTAGCAGTAGACACCTTGATTCACCAAGGCCGGGAATTTACTCCTTCAGCTTACTCCTGCCAGCTCCGGCTCTCTGCCTGTCACATAAGCAGACTGGGATCCAGCATGCTCTTGCTCAGACATAGACCATGTTATGCCATGGCCATCATACCTGTGACAACCGAGGTGGGTTGCTGATGGCTCTGTCTAGCACAGCCGTGGGTGGTTGTCGTTTGCTCTGTTGGAGAAGGCTGATTTAATAAGGGTTTTGTTTGTACCAGAATCCCATTTGTCATCTGTCCTGGAGAGGAGATTACTGATGGTAGCGCTTAACTTATGTTGCAGTACTGCATTGGGAAGAGCTGGAAGTGCCCGGGCTGGAGCTGCTGCAGCTGAAGTGGGTGATGGCTTCCCTGATGTTCATTCAGCAGAGCCAGACCTTCTGCTGCTCTCAATTTATGCAGCACCATTGATTCCATTGCAAGCAGAACATGGGCTCTAGCTGAAGTAACCTGAATTGTAGCTCAAGTCCAGGTCAGCAGATTCCTCCTGTGCAGAAATCATGCTAGCTCAGGGGACACAAACAGGACTTCCTTGGTGCTGGCAACAGCTCAGGTTATTTGAGTGAGCAGAACACAGGTGTCCAGAAGTGACGCACTTCTCCAGTGGACACCTGTCAGACCTGCAGATGGGGCAATCCCAGGTGTTCCTTTTTGTCTTTTAGATCAAGCCTAGACATGGCTGGGCAAAGGCTTGGGGAAGTGGTTGCTGAGCTTTTTGTAAAAGAAGGAAATACTGTGAAATTATGAATCCAACTACAACAAGCTGACTTTTGCCTCAGGGACCAGACTGTCCATCCAGCCCAGTGAGTGTGCAGCTTTTCTGTGTGTCCTTTCTCAAATGCCCTTGAATGTCCTCCTTAGTTCCCTGTAAATTGTTGTTCCCTCC
>VZZY01010478.1:0-39481 GCA_013400335.1 Eurystomus gularis
TCCAACAGGCTCATGTCCTTCTTACGTTGGGAGCCCCAGGGCTGAACACAGTACTCCAGGTGGGTGGGGTCTCACAAGAGCAGAATAGAGGGGCAGAATCACCTCCCTTGACCTGCTGGCCACGCCTCTTTTGATGCAGCCCAGGATGTGATTGGCTTTCTGGGTCCTGAGTACACATTGCTGGCTCATGTCCAGTTTTTCATCCCCCAATACCCCCAAGTCCTCCACAGGGCTGCTCTCAGTCCATTCATAGCCCAGCCTGTATTTGTGCTTGGGATTNGGGATTTCCCTGACCCATGTGCAGGACCTTGCACTTGGCCTTCATGAGGTTTGCATGGTCCCAACTCTCAAGCCTGTCAAGGTCCCTCTGGACAGTATCCTGTCCCTCTGGACAGTATCCTGTCCCTCCAGCACATCAATCACACCACACAGCTTGGTGTCATCAACAAACTTGCTGAGGGTGCACACTTTGAATATAGTACTCATCACCCTCATCTGAAAATCAGTAGATCAAATCTACTGAAAAGTTTTAGAGCAGGACAAGTATGGAGTGGTTTCTACCAGAGTTGAGTTTGATTTACAAATTCAAAATTGGCTTTAGGGTTGTTAAGCTGACAACATAAATTCAATAAACATGTTTTTAAGAAGTTTTACCTGGGCAACACTCAGGTTATTTTTATCAACGAACACAGAGAGAGAGTCTTTACTAAGGCTGTCCTACGTTGATGGAACCTGTTACGTGACCAGTTGAAATCAGGAAGGTTAGAAAGTTGGCATATTTGAAGAACACTGCAGTAAGGTAAAATATTCACATGTTGGCAGTTACAGAGAAAGAGGTAGTTAATATGAGAACGGAATCAGGATAACATAGTTCAGTACTCTTGTCACTGAGACCTTATCTGCTATTACACTGGATGCTATTTAGTCTTTAGAAACACATTTTTCTTTTTACGTTTAATTCTGGAAACTTGTAAATTAATGACATTTGTAAGGAACACTAAAATATCAGATAAGATTACAACCTATCTGTTAACCTTTAAGGCAGGGGTCCTCAAACTTTTTAAACAGGGGGCCGGTTCACTGTCCCTCAGACACTGTCGGGGGCTGGACTACAGTTTGGAAAAAAATGAGCTAATTCCTATGCACACTGCACAGATTTTATTTGTAGTAGTGCACAAAAAACAGGAAAAAGAATGCCGTATCCGGCCTGAGGGCCGTAGTTTGAGGACCCCTGCTTTAAGGAGAAGGAATTGTTGCCTTTGGTCACATGGTCACGCATTCTCATGTGGGTTCTAATGTTGTCTATAGGATGACAAAGAGTATATGATACATTACTACTAATCAAATCAAAGGGTGCATCATGCCATAAGCATTTATCTCACTGACTTGACGTTATGTGTACTTGTTTACACTCTTACAAGGAATGTCTTGTCTCTGAAGCAACTCTTAGCAAAACAATGTATTTGTCCACAGCTACAACTCACAGGTCCCATATCATCTATAAGTATAAAAATTTTGTTAACAAGTTCAGTCTTCTCAGACTAGGGAATCTGATGGAAGAACAAATTGCCTGCTAGGTAAGACAGAGCCTGTTAACCTTCAGTATACACTGTGAGCCTTGCTCTTTAGGAAAGCTTTTCCATCTTGACATTTGTAATAACAACAGTTTTTCAAAATTCTACTACTCATATCCCTGCTTCAGGAAGATTCCCACATTAAAATAAAGAGAAGAGAAAAAGCAGAGATTCCTTGACTTTGTTAATGCTAATTTATTCTTTAGTGGACATGCTCAAAATGATTATATAATGCATGTCAAGCTAATAACAGTTGCTGGAACAAAGACTGTTACCAGGATAACTCATATGCTAAGCTATGGGGTAAACAACATGACTCACTGATAACTTTTGAATTGTGAAAAAAATAAGACCATCAAACCCATACACGACATCAATATTCCACCTTACTGTTGCAAGTTGTTATTAGTAAATTGGTGGCATTACTGTACCTATTTCCAGAAAGTGTAAGCAAGGAATTCTGAACTTACTCTTGGAAGCTAAAAATAAAATAGAATTGTATATCCATTGCAGAAGTAAACTGTTTACTAAATATCTATTATTACATTATAACATATAATATGACAAACTGCCAGTTTGGCTTACATTACTGTACTTTAAACAATAATCAAGAGTTGGCAGAGAGCTAGATAAGTGCTCATTTACTGCATTTTGTATGAATCTAAATAAATAAATGTATGGCAGGTTGTCCTAATCTAACTTCTCTTGGCTGATACTGGATTGTTCCTTTTTGTGCCATACATGTTTTGGCATATTTTCCAAGTCTAGTGTTAAATGTCTGGAACAGCCACAAACTGACTCTCATACTGATAATTTCTGCCTCATGTGGAAGGAAAAGAGTACAAGATCCTGACGTGAGATGAAGCTGCAGTGAGAAGGGTTTATTCTGAATTATCTTCTATATGGAAATAATCTTGTAACTTTGCACTGGACATTGTGCAAAGTTGCAAGACTGGACACTGTTTAAATGTTACATCAGAGGGAAGAACATGCCTTCTCTAAATTAAATTCACATTGTAGTAAGTCACTTAAATACATCACTATATTCATTTGCCTGCAAGCCTCTTATCAACATAAACCAAGCCACCTAATGTCACTTTGCATGCCAGTGCTGCATTCTTCCCTGCAAACCACTACATTTTCTTGTGGTTTTGTTGTTGTTTGGTTTTTTTTTCCACACATTATCTTTATATAACTAAGGTTTTTGGTTGTAGGAAAAGTGAGTTAGGGTTACAGTAATATTTCAGATTTTAAAACAGCCTTTTTGTTTCTTCAAGGCCTTGAGAAGTGATCAAGTAACTTTGTTACTGGCTTCATCACATGCCATTATTGAATCTGAAGGACTGATCCATTCATTAGCACTTCTCAAATAACCAACCAAAGCACCATCTTAATTTTCACAGGAGAAATCAACTATTAGTGTGTATAAGATAGATAAATGCAAGATGATCATTATTTTGGGGATTAGAGGGTAATTTGAATACTTATTTTATAAAACTTTACACTTATAACTAATCTGCAAAAGCTGTAAGAATGTAGAACTAAAAATCTAATTACATGTTTATCATAATGAGCCTTATGTTTTGATACAGTACTTCACTTTATTTTATAATTTAATTATTTCATTTATGTAAATAAGGCTCCAAATGCTATTGCACTCAAGAAGTTAAACACTTGACATTTTTACTCCTTAAAATGCAACATTTTATGACGTCTAGGTATGTTTATTAATTAGTGATTATTAACACCCAGTAAACAACATCATGTCTTGTAAAAACACAATCTTTCTTCACAGCGTGAGGCTGAAATCTATTATTCACTGATTCCATATGCTGAAATACACTCAAATGATCACAAATGACCTTAAGCATTAGATAAATGTAAATGAGGACAGGGTAGAAAATGTGCTTTTGATTGATATCTAAAAGACCAGGTTTGACGTCTTGACAAGGGATGAAATCTGAAATCTCATACAAAGTGTACGGCAATTGGAAATCTACAAAATCTAAGCTTCTGGATGGACATACCACACAGCCTCTCCTCAGCAGGGATGAGTGTCTGAGGCTGCTCACAAGAAACGTTCAGCACGTGGAACCTGAAACACCATTCCTGGGGCCTGCATGGTCTTTGTCTACTTGGCAGGCACTTATTAGGATGCAGAGATATATCTCTAAGTTATACACATTTACACCCTAATGAAGGCAGAATTTTTCTAACCCTAAGTGCTCACTTAAAAGAACTTCTCTAAACAGAATGGCTATATAAGCATAGGGATAAATGATGTGAATGATAGCCATTAAAATTGTATGGGTTTAACCCTCTATGTTAATAAGCTTATTCTGCTGTAACAGCTTGCCTTTCTCAGCCCTTTTTCAGCTTTACTTTTGTCACTTTCAGAAGGACTGAGAGCCCTTCTGGAATGAGAATCATCAAAAAGAAAGAAGATTTAGGCACATAAATAAGAATGCACTATTTGCTCTTAGTTAGACATCCCTAAGCACATTTTAAGTCTTAATCCTATACTACTAACATGAAGTGCTTTACAATTTACTTTTAAAATACTGCAAGAGATGAACACACTTCAAATTTTCAGCTCCTTCCAGTCCGTACTGTACCGGGAGATGCCTCAATGAAATAGATAAACAGCTAACCTCAGTGGTTACAGGGTGGGTTAGGAAGCGCTCTGTTGACAATCTGAAACCAAATTCTCTGAACCTCTACAATGCTCACCCTCTGGAGGACAGCTTCAAGGCTAACTTGGAGACAACAAAACTGGTGCACTAGGAGAAAATGCTGGATGTGCCCTGCACCTTAGGACATCGTCAGTGAGAGAAGGGCCCCAGCATGCTGTGCCTGGCTCCCACGCTCCTCATCTGTCCTTGCAGCGACAACACAATACTGATTGCACAGACGGGATGACCAAAAAACCCGCCCATGGATGCTCTGAAAACATCCGCCTCAGGGGCAAATGGGATTTGTTGCCACCCTGAATTCTCAGAGCTATTTAAAATGAAACCTGCCAGTGACTTACGTACACTTGTTCTGAGTCTCATATTCAGTACAATGGGCATGTTGACTCTAAAGCAGCCAAATTTCAACTATGCACTAAACAACAGCTTGAAGATACATCCTGTATCTTAAAAAAATAAAAAGGAAAGAGAGGTTATTTTACCAAGATAGTTCATACTGTATATACTATGTTAAAAGGCAATTTAAAAGTTTTTTTAATACTTCCAAATTTCTGTCTTGCATCACTTAACTATTTATATTGTATATACACGTGTCAGCATCAGTAATATAGGTCACACTTTCACACTTCCACATACATTTCACGTTTACATTAAATATACAATTACATGCAAGAATCAGTAAAGCAGTTTAGTAGAATCTTACCAGCTTGAGACTTTCTGAGCCTTAAACACTCCTGCATTTTGGTTTCTTGTTATGATCTCACTTACATCTGTAGTGTATTCGTTAAGGATTATCTGCAAAACTAGAGCAGTAATAAAAATAATAAAAAATATTTTTTTCCATTGTTAATACCTTCATAGTATCTTCTATCTGTTTGGTCTTCTTTAATCTGAGCTAAGAGTTGGTCTTTTTTCAGAAGCACACATTTTACATTGCTACTCAAGCACATCAGCCATATATCTATGCAGCAACTTGCTCTTGTTGCCTACCTCTATCTACTGTTTCATTTAAGGAATTGCTAGCCCTGTAGCTATAGAAGGAACTGAAAAAGACTTCCCACACCTTACATAAACTTAAATGCAACTATTGTTTACAAACATAAGAATTACAACCAGGGTGAAAAGAAATGTTTTAGCATGGTCACTTAATGCACAGTTTAGTTTGTGCTGCTTTCAACTGTATCACTAGATCACAGCACTTAGACTTTGGGGGCTTATGGGTTTTGAGTACCTGCCCTGTCACAAGACACATACCTTTGTCTCTGGCTCTTTCTGTGAAACACACAACTGGAGCACCTTAACCTATAGGCAGGGGAGTTTCTAGTCCATTTGCTTTCTCAAGAATAGTTTGGAACCACCGTAAAAGATAGTACAAAGCAATAAATGCCTTTTCTTCCCCATGGGCACCGCAGCAGTACCTTAGCCCCATGTCTCAGCTTCTTTCAGTGCGGAAGATCAAACCACAAATTTTGGTAGCCATTCGGGCAGGCCAAAGCAAGGGCTGTCAATGAAAAGTTTCAAGGGAAGCTGTGCCCAGTCACCTATGCCTAGAAAGATAACCTTAATAATCAGCCGTTTGTGGTTAATGAGAAGCCATCGGAAGGAAAAGGTGTAGCAAGTAATCAAAAACGAAGAGGATACTAAATGTCACCCAGTGTGAAGCCATACGTATTTGAATGAAATCACTCTCAAATATAAAAAATTATCTTAAATGGACATTTTTGATAAAGATGTCAATGATCCCTCTTTCTTATTTTAGGTACATGAAATCTGATGTTAATTAGGAAGATGTTTCTAGGTGCACAAAACATGCTGGATTCTTTGCAAGTGCTCTTGTAAGAAAACTGAACACTAGCATCAGGCTAATTTAAAATACCACTGATGTATCTTTTTACTTGCTTTGTTGAAATCACATAATTGGCCTTCCTAACACAGTCGGCTATTTAAGAAAAGTTATTTTAGGAAAGCCTCTACCCAAACAATGTAAAAGAAAAGAGAATTGATATTTCATGAGGCCAAAAACTAGAAATGGAATGACAGAAAACTTGTTAAACAAATCTCTGCAGTTTGGACATGCCTTTTAAATCTTTTGCACAATATGCAAAGAGGAATAGTAACGAATGGTCTATACCTGTGAAGGAAAAGGAAGGCATAAAAAATTCCACAAGCAAAGCATGCTATTTTTAAGTAGAGGAAGAAGTAACGTTGATAAATTAGATACGCTGCACTTAAATTATATAACTGAGCAAAACTTTTAATAATTGTTGTAAACATGTTAACACTAGCTTTTCTAAATAATTTATGAGCCCATGTCTTCAGGCATTCAGGCTGAACATGACCTTTCTAACCTAAATTTCCCAGGACTGTTGAAAGATCCATACACTATATTTTAAATGGCCGTTACAGTGCACTGCAACAATGTTTTGTATTATTGATGCTTTCAGGCAGTAGTAGTTCAAGTCAGTAGCGCGTGGTGTGAAACAGAGCTAAGGCACAAGGTACACAGCCTCTCTGAAACAGGAGACAATTTTTACTAAAAATGAACCTCATTCTTGGATTTGGACATGCTGAAGCAATTATAGATGCTCCAAATGTTGTGGGGAAATAGAATTTGATGTTCATGACTGACTATGTCACAGATATTACCTGAGTTGGAAAATTTGTATCTGAACGCGTATCACCCAAAATTACGAAGGGGGATGACTCTGATAGCTTTGCCTATGTACATCTTGATTATTCACTTGGAATATCTATATTTTACTTTTTAATACTTTATTTAAATGATCCTGAAAGAACTTAGTTAAAGCACACTAAACCAACAATAAAGTTTTGAATGAAGCTGCAAAAGCAATAACATGTGTTTATTTTATTGATTTTTCAGTAAATGATCTGTTAATCAATTAAAATCTGCCCATGATAAGCAAAAGGAGTGAGCTAGAGTGAAGTCTTTCAAATGGACTAGTAACTCAAATCATAGGATCTTTTTTAAAACCTCCATAAACCTCATGCATAAGACTGCTGATTAGTATCAAGTACAGCTATGTATTTCACAGTGAAATGGTTAAAATAACAACAGTGATTTGAAATTAACATATCTGTAAATTATTTTAACTTGTAACATTTCAATAACATATCCTAATATAGATATTGAAAATGTAAATAGGGAATACTTCATGTGGCAGTATAAAATGCAGAATATGAAGAATGTCAAAAATTACAAGAAAAATCAAATCCTCAAAAGCTTGAGACTTCACAAAGCAAAGCTGTTAGTTACGCTCACTGAATAGTGATAACAACAACAAAAACAACAATAATTATGATGATGATGATAATACAAAGGCAGATTCTCAGATGCAATGCACTATTGCCAGGTCGATTTTCAATTACATTTCACTGATGTATTCATTTGTTTCTTAATGTGCTCATCTTGCCCATTAAGAATAATTAGCAGGCTTGCTTGGTGATTTCCTGCCTTCTGACAGTGATTTTTTTTTCTTTTTTGTTGACAACCACTTTTACTTTTTGGTAAGTAATTTTTTGATATTATAGTATGACTGGCATGTAATTTAAGCTTCATAAGAAATGTAAAGGGAAGATGTAAACAGTAATTTTTAAACAAGATTATTTTAATCTATAATACCTACATAAAAAGCATAATACTAGGCATTAACTATTCCTGAAGAGCAGAATCTAGAAAAGAAAACAGTATTTTATCCCACATTAATTTAATTTGGTGTGCTAAACAATTAAAAAATACCATCAGTGATAATAAAAATTAGCAGAAATACATAATATGTAGTCTGTGGCACTTGAGGCCAAACACTATTTTCAATTACACTGAAAGTTCTTACTGATTTCAGTGAGTCTGGTGCAGCTGAGGAGATCTAAATTTAGCCTAAACTTGTGTTATAGCCAGTCACTATAGAAAAGAATGTGAAAGAAAATTACCATAAGACAGATGATAAAATTACTACTAAAGTCCATAAAACACATAAAATGCAACATAAATTTTATGATGTGCCCTTTTAAGAATACATTCCACCTACACTGTAAAGTTCTTAGTCTGCTGCACTTTGGCACCCTGCTAATATTAAGCCCATTGTAAAATCCAACACAATAAAAGCACTTTGAATGCTGCGCCTTCAGATCACCAAATGTTAAAAAAGAAAAATAAATTCCTGTTAGAGACTTCCACCAATCACTTCTCTGAAAGAGATTCACTGAGTGAATACAGATGAAGACTTCTTGTAAGACCTTTGGAAATAAAGGAAATTTCTAAAACATACTGTGAAAAACTAAGGTGTGCTAATTAGATGACATTAGCAGTATCTTTTTCAGGAATAAAAACAATTTAATTTGTTTAATTCCAAAGACCGAGTGAAAATACTTTTAGCACTCACCAATTTTCTTTGCTATAGAAGACTTCTAAATTTTAAAAAAGTTCAGGTATGTTTATAGAATCTACTATGCAAGATATTTGCTGACTTGATGATTGCTGAGCTCACCTGAAGCTTTTGGTGGGTAAAATGACCTTTTGTTAACTACCGATGCTTCTATAAAACATGAGTTTGTTTTGTTAGGCTACTTTTTGAACACTTTTTTTCTCCCACATTTTTTTATCTTCATAATGACACAGAAGAAAGACTGGAAAGGGTGATGCTGATTAAAATACACAGAATAATGAATACTTCCTCCTCAAGACATGAGTAAAACAAATTAGAATTAAACAAAATAAGAATCCCTGAAACACAACTGAGAACTTGCATTTTCAAGAAAAGGGAGGGTTTTTTATAAGGCTCCCTTCAAGTTTTAAAAGATATGATCTAGGATTGGCTGGTTTTAGCATGAAACCGTAAAAGCTTTGTAAGCAATTATAGTTACCTCTGAGAAAGTATTTTTAAAGGTAGTAGCTACTATTACTGCATTGCAATGGCTCCAGTTTTAACAGTCATCAGCAACAGCAATTTTTTTAAACAACAAATTAGTTTAACTTATTTTTTTCACTAAGTACTCATTATGTTAGCTCTCAGACACATACAAAACTCAGCTCTAAATAATTCTCACAATGCAGTGGCCAAACCCTGAAAAACTAGTCTGCCTTAAAATGCAAATGGAAAGATTACCAAGGAACAAAAGCAAATAGATATCTTCCTTTTTTCCCTCTCAGTTTCTAAGGGCTATTAGTATTCACTGTATCTATCTGTTCTTGTTCTATGCTGATATTTAATGTGGCCACAAATTATGCTCACTCATTCTCTCGCTTAGTCAAAGTCCAGTTCAATTTTCTGAACTACGTGTTCATATTAGAAGGGCATAATAGCAATTTATTGTAATATAAGAAATATAATAAAATACTTTCTACAAGGGACAGAGGAGTTTTTCAATCTTACATCAAGAGAAATAATGATAAATTGATAATTGATTAAGCACACTAAATGGGTAATTTGTAGGCAGTTATAACTTAGCAGCAACAATGAAACCATGAATTTCAATATATGCTGGAGTATCTACGACAATATACAAATACTGGGTATGTTTTGAAAGCCTAGTATCAGAAAGTAAAAAAAAATACACATCTAGTTCTTCGGCAAAATGAATATGTGATAGGGAGCTAATGATTTGATTCACTGCTACACCTCCTGTAACGTGCAGCACACACACAGGAATCTTTCAGCACTCGACCATAAGACAAATATTTACTACTGTACTTGCTCTATACGAAGATGTACATTTTTAATTAAAGAAGAAAATGTGGCATTTATTGCAGGGGAAGCTGTAGCTCTGTTCAAGATATTCTACATCTATTTTTTAATTACTTATGTGGGGACTTTTTCTTAATATACCCCATGCTGTCTGTCTTTATATTGATTGTTACTCAGCCAGTAAAAAGGAACGAGCACAACAAACCAGTTTTCTATCTGAATAAGGATACTTTTGATGGCCTTTTCATTTCCATCAGTTAACAGAACTTCTTTGACATCTGCAGAAATAGCAACCTGAAAAAAAGAGCACAGCAAACAATGAGCAAATATGCTTGTCTGTGTGGAAGTGAAGACAGGAGTGACAAGCCTTCAGTATCATGCTTCCTCACCTATTTCTCTGTAACAATCTTCAATCTTTTTTCATTTTATGTCTGCATTATTTTAATCATTCAATCAAATCAGTCAATACTTTTATCATTCCATTTGCGGGAGCCTCTATCTTGCTATCATTCTGTTCCGTAATTGCATTGTGACAGCGGATGATGGTATTCTGAGAGGCTTTCATTTGCGGGCTTCTGTTTATCTAGTAGAGCCATCATACAAGGCTGTCACTCTGCCTTTCAGCTTGCTTCTGTCTGACTGCCTGATGCCCTTCATATAACTTTGCATTGCAGGCAGATGGCTTTGTAAGGGTAATTTTTTTGTGAGCTTTGACATGCTCGCACATTGGGCTGTAACCTCGACACATTGTATAAGAGCGACAGGTTTGTCAAATGCCAATCAGTGTAACAATATGCTTTTATTTGTAGAGACATAAAAACTTGTCTAATGCACTGCACTGCTACATAATATCTCCTGAATACATGACTCAGAACCCAGAGAATGGTGAACGACTCTCCTGAATGGCCAATCTAATTCAAAAGAATCTAATTACCGAGAGCTCTGGATCATGTTTGTTGGTGTAATAATGCAGGCAAAACATTAGCAGCTATATCATGGTGCTCCAACTGTGATTCGCCAGGCTATTCCTGTATCTTAGCAAATGGGACTATAATCTGAAAAAAAAAAAAAGCTTCGGCTATGGCAATGAAAGACAGACCGTACGTGGCCTGGAATGTCACAACAAGAGATATTGACTACACGGAGGTAAAATGTTTCTGCTCATCGAGGCAACCATAAAATCAATATGATACGAAAGCAAGTCAATCTAGAAGGTCTCTCAAGACTCTGCAGCTTGACCGCAGCTGAGGCTGTTGACAGTTCTCTGACCCAGCAGTTGGAGGCACTGGAACATTTTTCCTTTTGTTTCTTCCTCTGAATGGGATTGGAATTGAGAAAAGACCTACCATGAGCCCAGCCAAGCATGTCATGCCACCCCCTAGCTCACACACAGCAAGGTCCCTGAAAGAGAGAAAGGAAATGGTAGAACCCATACAAATTAGATGAAAATGGTCAGAGAGACATATATGTTACAAGAACAAATTGCCATCTGCAGTAAGAACTGAGCTACCAGGAAGTTGTAGAGACATGACTAGGCTACCTCATGTCGTTTTGCGTTTTAAAAATAATTATGAAATAGAAAAGTCACAAAGCAGGCAAATCAGTGGGGGTTCCCTCATTAGCGTTCAGTGCAACATTACCACCGCTGAGCTGAAAAATCTGAGAAGGTTCCCTTTTTTCCCTTGTCAATGGCTCTGTCTTTTAGAACTAAACTAGCTAGAGTAGCGAAAGATAATTGTTAGGAAAGGATAACAATGTTAATCCACATTCATTCTTGCAAAAACAGTTAAAGAAGTAAATGGGGAAATTAATATTATTTCTATATCTCTCCACACAGTTATGCCTAAAAGCCTTTTAACATTAAAAAGAGGGAAGTTTTAAAAAAAGCCATATACCACAAAACAATTACACATGAAGAAATCCGATCCTTCAATTAGCATTTAAAACTGCAAGTGACCTACAAACAATGCTGTTATGAACGACGATGGGAACAGCAAACAGTTAAGCCACAGAAAACTAAACGAAGTTGGTGTCAAGAGCCTAAACGGATCCCGAACAGAGGGTTGAATGCATGGTCTAAAAGGCTGCTTTTAACTTAGACCATACTGCGCTGTTATTAAAGACGTGCATGTGAAATATAATTTGGCGCAGAGAGCGTGCTGGATGGGAGCTTGCAGCGGGAGCCATAAAGAATGTCCTCCAGAGCCACGGCCTGCCCCAGGAGGGGAGGAGGGAGGGATGCTGACCCCGCGCCGAAACTGCGTGAAGCGGCGTCTGGGGCAAGGCAGAGCCTCAGTTTAGGAACATGCCACTTCATAGCTAAGGCTGCGGCAACTGTTACAGCTGGCAGAAATGCTCCCATTGAGACATTTTTGACTGGCAGAAAATGGAATTTCAGCTAAAAGGATTTTTTCTTTTTTCGGTGCGCCTTTTCTTCTCCCCTAAAATACTAATATTTGAAAATCTATTTTGATTACCTCCCTACTCACTCGACACTGATATTTAGGAAGAGCATCTAGGATGCCATATCACTATCAGTATACAGATGCTGATGTTTTGCTCACTGAGGCCAGCAGACTAGGCTGCATGACTGTATACTAGTGCTTGCTGCCTGGATGAGATAGATTTAATTTTCCTAGACCACACAAATTTTATTTTTAAAAAGCCTAGCCGTCCTATTTAATAGAAATGAGACAAAAAATGGACATAGTTCAGAGGAACAAGCTGTACATAAACCCAATGAGAATATAAAACAGATGTGGGAAATTTGCAGCTAGTGGTTTAAATAGAATGATCATAGGTTTTTCCTCACATAAGTTTTTATTTTTCTAAACCATATAGACCATCTATATTAAAAACATACACATATGGTTATATATATAAGATTTACAAGGTACTTAATCCTTTATAAGAGTCATGCTTTTTGAAATAAACACAGAAAGTACCTAGTGTGGGGTTTTTAGTGCATTTTCAACCAAATTAGTGTGTACATAACATACAAGCATAAACATACACACATATACACATACATATTTATTCATATAAATAATTTATTTTAGCGCAAAGTTCCCTTATTAGCAAATTTCAAAAATCATATCCGTTTCTCAGACAATATTTAGTGGCATTTATCAATAAGAATTAACATAAGAAACTCTACTCTGACCATATTGTTGAGAGGGCATAATCCCGAGAAATCGGGAGGTGAAACTGCCTGTTTCCTCCATGGAAGGAGGAATAACCCAAACTAGGAAAATATCCTTTTAGGGAGCAGCACAAGGAGGTGCTGTGAAGAGCCTCTGAGAACAAGCAGTGTTCACGAGAGTGTATGAGCCTCAGCACAGGGCTGGACAGCAAAGTCCTACAGGGACACCACCGCTACAGCAGCAAAAGTCACACAATGCAGCACCCAGCTAAAACTGGAGGAATGAGCAGTGGCTACCAGATGAGGTGTGTTAGCTGCCTCCTCTCATGGGGTGGGCTTTGTTCAGGTGGCACACAGAGTGCAAATGAGGCTTTATGCACCAGGGCATGCTTGGGTGCCAGGTCTTTGATTTCAGGTAGAAGTCTGAGCAAGCTGCAGGAACCAGCTCACAGCTGGTACACTTTCAGCTTTGGTATAAGGGGCAAGGACTTACAGCTTGGTCCTCCCTATTTTACCAACACCATATGTACATAGACTGGGGAATTTTGTATACTCCAGGCTGATTTACTTGGTATTAGCCTTGCACCCTCACTCAGACCACTATTTATGCCTCCAAAAGCATTGTTAGAATGGTTTTTCTTGCACCCCATCTATCCTTTGGACAATGAAACTTCAAGGATTTCCAAGTGCAAAGCTCTGTATACTCAAGGGGAAAGAGAGAGGATGCAGGATGGATTTTATTTTTAGGTGTTCCTGTTGGAACCTTGAATAACTGTCTTCTACACATGTAGAAAATATGAATAAACAAAAACAGATAAAAGTGCGGATGTCTCAAAATTGTTTCACGACACTTAAATACAGGTGCAAATTCCTCCAATGCTATATGCAGTGGTTATTATGTATTTTATCAGGTAATATTTTGCTTGCTTTAGCAACAGATGTTGGTTTAAAGAATGTCTTTTATTTTTCCTGACCTTCACAATCAGTACTGATCGATTGGAGCTTCACTTTTGTTTCCCAAAAATCAAAGTGAAATAAAACGCCTTGAGTGGAAATCAAAAGTCTTTGACATATAGCAGAAAGCTTGCTGTGCAATATTAGTACCCAAAGGCAGCTCAGAATTCTTTGTTAAGAGCAACTTGCTTTCACCTTGAACATTTTAAATTTAATCTGAAGACTTAAATCATAGCAATATTTACCATGCAGATACAATAAAACTAAAAGATTGGAAAATATCTTTTTCTGTTTAACTCTGTACCTGAATATTTCATTGTGCTTCAGGCAGTAGTAAGCCAACACTTCTTCAGATGGCCAGAGACCTAAAAAACAAAGATATTTGCCTTCTTAGAACAGATTCTTGGGGGGTCTAAAATAAATATTTGAATACATATTACTATTTGCAGACCTCTACCAACAGTTTCATTTTCTAAATTTGCCATAATACCATGGAATAAAGAAACAAGTAAGACAGTTAATGGAAGACTTCTGATTCAATCACTAGAACAGGCATCAGTCTCACTGTAAGGGACTCTGACCAGCAACACATGCTAAGGACAAATACAGGACTAGGGCAGTAACGCGGTGTGATTTCTAGTTGTGGCTCAAGAAGTTCCGGAGGAGGAAAGGAGACACAAGCGACAAGTTCTGTGCAAGAGTCAGCAAAGGATTTTTCTTCTTGTTATGTGGACTGTGGGGTAAACTTTCCATAGCTGCAATGTCCCATGGCAGGAAGTGCCATAGTTTTACGGTGCTGTATAAAGAAATATCTCCTTTCTGTTTTGTACTTGCCTCCCCATCATCTCCATTTGAGGCCCTCTAGTTTTCATATGGGAATAGACAGGAGCGATCAATACTTTTCTCACCTGATTTGTATCGTTCACAACTTCATATGCTTCCATTTTAAAACTTACACTGGTCATTGTCAACCTCATCAAATATTTGGAGGCCTCCATGAAAATTTACCCCTTCAACACCATTCACCCGGGAAACGCACTGTTTCATCAGCCCAGTTTCCCACCTCACTTGAACATCTGCACACTCTCCTGTAAATCCCCATTGCTGGAGGGAACCTGGGGAAAATAGACTTGTATTCAGGCACTTGAGCTAGGTTCCTAAGGTTAAGGGAGGATGAATCAAAGGCATATGCAGCCAAATTACAGTGATATGTGTTTTCCACTGGTAAGCATGAAGAAACATGCTTACATGTCTATCCACAGGTAAAGGCAAGGGTTAGCCTCCCCCCACAACACATTATTAATTAATGTGACAGAAGCTTAATATTAAGAACTCAGACACTGCAACGGTTTCAGTAAACTTAAAAGTAGACATATGGGAGCATCCATCAGATATTTCTAAACAGTTAAACTGAATTCCTACAGCTTACTATGTATGGGCATCCTTTTGGCCATTTTAAATAATTTTTAATTCTCAAGACTTTAAAAACATCACAACATATTTAAAAGAAGCAGAAGTTTGAGAGAAAAACTGCCTTCCTTAGACTCTAATTGTAACCATCAGATACATAATTCTCCCTTTCATTCAGTAAGTATTCTGAGCTATCACTGCTCATAGCGATAAATAATGAAAATTTATGAATGTGTTGTCTGCATGCAGATCAAGCAAAAGCTTAGATGGGATTTCGCCAAAACTTTGCATATAACTTTTGTATGACAAAGACCTTAAAGGTAAAAAAATAGTGATGATTCATATGTATGACAAAAACACTAAAGAGATACTGGTATTTGTCTTGTTTATGACAGTTTAGGCTGATTAGGTGTTTGCAAATGTGCTATTTTGCTTAGACTTGCTAAGGGTTAAAATCAAATATTCACACACGATTACCCATTCTTCAGTTAAACATACACTAAGAATTGTACATGGTTTTCCATCTCCCTTTTGAGCATATTTCAATGCTTTTGAGCATTGAAATATGCTAAAATGACAGATTTTGCAATAAATATAATAACTGTTTAAATATTTTAGTGCATAATATAAAGAATGTTTCCATTTGCAGTGACTGGTGCATACTCAAGCAATAAAAGTGCTTTTTTAATATTTAGTGAAGACACGGCTAATTTAATACCACTTATAATACTTAAATCTCACATTACAAAAAAAGCCCACACCCACAAACACAAAAAAACTAAACCCTTTTATGGCAAACTCGTAGCCTAAGCCAGTTTAAAAAATACTTGTCAATTGCAGCAAAATTCTTCAGCATCCAAATTTTCAGTACCTTCAGTCAAATGTCTCTCACTTTTCTACCGTTGTTATTGAAAGGGCACGTTGGATGGTGTCACTAAATCTTTTATGAGGGGTCACCCTTCTTTCCCCTGCAATGTTGATACCAGCTGAAACTGCAGGTGTATCAGATATCTCTGTGATGACAGAAGAGTAAAGCACCTTTGGAGAGACAATGCTCTTCCTTAGGCAGATGCTAGCAAAGCACACGACTCTCTTCCCCACTCCCTTCCCCCATAGGGAAGGAAGTATCCCCTCAGCAATGATATAAATGGCTGGCAGCTAAAGAAGCAGGAGTCAGGAGGTCTTTCACGAACACTGGTCTCAAGTGTGGAAGCACAGAAAGCTTCCAGCTAAGCCAAGAAGCCAGAATACCTGCATTAATTTTAGTAAAAGGAAAAGCTTCTCGTGCTTGAACAGGTAGGTAAGCCTCTTTACCTTCAAAACAGGGATAAGCTTAAAGATCCATGTGGAGGAGTTTGCATTCTGTCTTCTTCCCCTTCACTCTGACCTACATTAATCAACACAATGACCTACATTTTGAAGTTGCAAGTATAAGATAGTTCTGCTTCTTTTACAAAACATACAGCTGTAATGCAGAAATGCAGCAATTCCCACGAGTTAGCAACTACCACTAGGTTGTGAAAAGCATAATTTATTTCCTGCAAACACATACATATGGATATGGATTAAGTTTCCCTACACACCTAAAATAATTCTTTCATCTTAAAAAAAATAAATTCTCTTTTTGTATTATGAATTTGATTACAAATACATAACAGGATGGGCATTTTATAAATACATAATAGGATGGGTACCTATTTGCATGTGCAACTACTTACACATGGTAGTCAATTATTTACATATGTATGGGCAAAAGAATATCAAAAGGCCTCCAAATGGTGCTTATATTTAAAGGCTATATATATACTACAAGTCCTAGATGGAGGGGCTAAAAATCTCACTGTACAAGAAAACAGAGAGAAGCAAGCGTTCCTTTTGCAAACATAAATATTTTGCGACATTTACTGGAGGTTTTAAAACTCTCTATCACCTTGATAACTACAACGTGAAAACAGAGAATAGTTGCCAAAAAACATCGAATCTCTATTGAAACAAATAAAACCCTTAAGTTGTGTTGGTGTTCAAAGGAGAGCCTCAAGAAGGACTGTGATTTGGCCTGTCTGAAGACAACGCTCACAGAGCAAGGCCTGCATTTCAACTCTTGGCAGGTATCCTTTCACCATTAGGATGAGTAAGAGATCCGCTACAAACATACCATAACAGCAATGATGTCTACTTCAAGACAGCCTCATGATTCTTACTACAGTAGTAGGTGTAGAAAAATATTATGACTCAATAGTGTGATGATGGATGGAGAAATGCTACATATGCAGAGACACACAAAATGCAGGCATTTCTACAGCACTTACCACCATACCATAAAATCTCACTACAGTAATGGAGTCTACCTCACAAGAACTTGATGACGTGAATTTCTATTGCCCCCATTTTTCACATTAGGAACCAAACTAGGAGGCAGAGACAGTTTAAGTTACTTAAATACACAGAATGAAATTATGGGAAGGCCAAGAAAAAAACCTCAGTCATCCTAACACCTTGAGGTATGATGTAACCAAAAAAGACACCCAAACTTTTCCTGTAAGGGAACAACACTAACAAAAATCACAATAATGCTAAGAACACATCAGTTAAGTTGGTTTTATCATTCCCACAGTGCTTGCTAATGGAAAGTGTCAGGTCCTTCGGCAGTAGCCACAGCACAAAGGTTGTTTAAAGCAAGCTTCAACTCATGTGGACTAAATCATTTTTAGTCTTCTGAGGATGTTTTGTTTTAACCATCAGGTGAAGCACCACTATTCCAAAGCAACACAGAATCTGTGTTTCTTCTGCACCATACCTAAAAATGCTGAATCATGTTTGATATTACAGAAAATCTTCTAGTAGAAATAAATTATCCAGTATTTCAAAAAAATAAATTAAATTATTGTTTCTCTTCTATGGCTTTTTACCACATAATTTAAAGAATGCGGTCACACCTTTGGATAACAAATACCAAGATCTGATGTGACGTTCTTAAAGAACAGCATGTTATTAGAAAATTATCAGGATAGAGTACTAAGAATTTTGAGACTTCTTTTCAAAGAAGACATTTGATGTTTGGAGCCACTATGTCTGCACACTGCTCCATAGGTACAAAGAAGTCGCAGGAGCTGCTGATCACTTTAACAAGGATAGCGCAAGATTAGTGGAACTCTGCTCTACTGTCTGCCAGTGCTACACACAGAAAACAAAGGGCCAACTGGAGGCGACAGGTGAACCATCCCCTGAACCTCTGAGTAGGAGGTATAAAGCTGTTCTGCTTCACTCACGCTAAGAGATTAAGGTCCTTTCCAAGCTAAGCCAAATGGAAAGTTTTTTCACTCTTCCCTAGCACTTCTCGTGGCCACATGTACAGACATCTGATATAAAAATTCTAATTTTGCCTTTTATTTGTGCTATTAAATGATGAGATGTCTTCTTATTCATTTGAAGTTCTGGGTAAATCTTACACAAATCCTATATTAACCCTCAAAAGCAAAGACAATTTAAGTTTGAAAAGTAAGTCATTTTCCCCAGCTGAATATACTCAAAAACATCTTTTCTCCTACTGTGTCCTGATTCTTGACTACATGAAATCACCTTATTTGCTTTAATATTTGTCAAAGCAAGAGGGAGGAAAAAGAGATTTTTCCCTTTTTTCTCTTTTGTGACCAAAGAGATTAATAATGTCTCAGAAGTACCAACAATTGCACTGAGCAATGATGAAATTTTTTCTGACTCTAAGAAAAGTAATTTTTGTTCTTCCTGACACCAAGACACATTGTTGGTGAAGAGCAGAAAAACCTTTGGCACCACAGTGGACTGTGTAGAGTTGTTAAATCAACCACTTATCCAGACAGGCAACTATTCCCCATCTCTGCTGCTAAAAGACTGTAGAGTGGATGGAAAATCCCCCAAACTGAGACACCTACTGGAAAAGGTACTCTAGGAATTTAACATAAAAACTTCTAGAAATTTAAAATAAAGTCCTTCCACTCTTACTGTAGCATTGTTACAATACAAATTTTACAGTATCTTATTTTCTACTGACTATGCCTTATGTTCAAGTCACAAAGGAAAGTTTGATGATTTTATCCTGGTTAGTTTTTGTGTGAATCACCATCACTGTACACAGCAAGAAGCACAGTACACCTGCTGGAGGCCCTGGACAAGGAAGACAGCAGGTCAAAACCAAGGTTCAACAGCACAGTAATTTGAAGTAACTTTCAAAATGAGGGTCTAACCAATATTATGAGCCCTTCTGTCAGTGGAAAACTAAAATTTGCTCCCAAGTCAAAGAGAAAACATGACATTATGAATAGTACAATTAAGACTAAGTATACAGTGGGTGCAGAGGATATGTCTGCCAAACACACCTCACTAGTAACATATAACATGGTTGTTCTAATTTGAGTAATTGCTTGAGTAAAGACTACATGTAATTGATTGTACTGCTGTAGATTGTTTGCATGAGTATCTCTCAAAAATACTTCTAGCTCTCAACGTTCTTCAAATTGCATACCACAAGCCCTTTTCAATATCATTCTATCATAAAAAATGTTGCTTAGTATAGTCAGGAAGTAAGGATTTTATTTTCCTTCACTTGTTCACACAGAATGCACAATGTAACACAGATAGGATAATCAGTAATCCAGGTTACCTAGGATCGCACCTAAAGGTGTATTGAATCTAAAAAACAGAAACGCATGTAATAAGGCACTAATGCCACATATATTCATATTTTTAGCTGCCACAAAACGTGTGTATGGAAGAGTGGAAATCTTCCACAAAAAAAGACATTCATAATAATCTAAAGGCGAGTCTAGTCACTTCAGTAAAGTGAGGAAAAAACCCGCCAAAAAAACGCATGTTATTTCATTCGGTTTGCAGTACACAAAAGCCCTATTTTCAAACTTGCATCCTTAAGTTTAAGTTTACACCCATCTACAGCAGAAGCAGATGAAAGAGGGATCATCATCACCAACTTGGTTGCAGACAGTGTGCCTGGAACTGTAAAGCTATTTTTCTACAAAATCTAAGTTGAGAGCAGATTTTCAAAAGGAGAACAGCTACAGAACACTGTGCCCTTCTGGACATTTGACCACCTCAAGTGTCAACACAAGAGCGAACCTGCTTTGAAAGTCTAATTGTCTGATCTGAGGCTCTGTATTCTGAAATTTACCCCAAGTGTATTTGCGAGACAGCAACTTCAGCGATAAATGCACACAGTGTGAAAAAGAGAAGTATTTAATAGCCTTTACAGTGGCACCTTGCACCCATGCCTTCCTGCACCTGACTTTGCACATGGCAAACCACCTTTTAAATCCAGTGAAGAGGAGTAATTTGAGACAGGGAGAATGGCTAGCTTACTTTTCCACAGCAGGAATGCTATAAGTGAGTTTGAAAAGGTACAAGAACACCAGAAGAAATAGAAGATATAAAGAGAAACACATCTCATCATTTTTCCCTATGCACATACATTTTATAGAAACTCTTGTCTCTCTTTCAATCTAAAGCAGAATTCATGATATTCAGATCATTGAAAAATATGTATAAGCACCGGCTGAGATCTTCAGCCTAGGCAAAATGGCCTCAGCACTGTATCTCTCACTTTCATTCTCATTATTATTCATGACTAGGAGGGAAACATGATGGTCTGCAATCTGCAAATTTCTTTTAGAGCGCAAACTTAAGAGGCTCGGTGGAACTGATGTGGAAATACAGTAACAAGTCAAAGCTGTAAACGTACGCATATCTCTTCCATAAGAAAAATCGGCAAACTGCACAAATCTACTTGTATGATTGTCTTTAACATGCTTTTTTCAAATGAATGAATTTGATTGTGTTGTGTGTGTGTCTTTTTTTTACTTAGTTTTCAAATAGTTATTAAAAATTAAACAACATTGGAACAAACCTTTTGTGATTATAGCCTTCATTCTCCTGCAAAAAACTGGATCTATAAATTTATGTACCATTGTAGATGTAAATTACAAAATTTTATATTCAACTATATTAAAACATCTATTCCAAAAATGATTACCAGTTGTGAAAAGCAGACAGGCTTATCACTTGCTGTCAGTTGTTCATGTCTAGTTAAGCAATAATGTGCTAAAACTGCTCTTTTGTTTTGTGTAAGAATTTTGGCAATAGAAGAAATGAACACTCGTTTAATAAAAACTCAGGCTGCTTTTTGCTTTGATGGAGGAAGCAGCTGCCTGTTTTCATTTGCTGCAGAGCAGCAAAACCCATCAATATAATAAGCAGCTTAGATGCATCCATCCACAGCATCTGTAAGGATATAGGGCTATTCGCTCAAAACCAATCCTTGGTTTAATTTTAACAAAGATGTGTCTGACATATTTGAAAATGCATTATAATAGGGTTTTGAAATACTAGCATTTTCTCTTTTCTTTTTAAATACTTTTCACAGATTTTTGAAAGGCAAGTATACATATTGGAATGATAGAAATGATAAAACAAATATTGCTATAGCAAACAGCAGAACTAGCCTAAAAATGCAAAGATGGAACATTAAGAGATGCTTTCTGGTTCACAGACTCTCCTGTTCCTTGAAAATGTAGAAAAATAGTATTTCAATCTTTTCAATGAAGGGTTTTTTCACCATAACGTAGAGCAGAGAAAGATATCAGAAATAAATATCACAGAAAAAAAAACCAGGAAAGATCATAGATACATTGTACAACTGTATTTCCTGCAATACACTTTTCCTTCTCTCCTTCATGCTTTGTTAAAAGTAGCAGATTAATATTAATGCTCATTTCCAAAGATACTTATCAAACTGTTTTCTACTATTGCCTGAAAGTAATATATTTTTTTACTAAGTTTTAGCAGTGCGAGTTTGTCCCAAGTGACAACTTCTAATTGCAATAAAAATTTTTAATTAAAAATAGGGTTATAGGACTTTAATAGATACTTACAAAAACAGCAAGAGAGAGATAAAAGACCACCTGAGATACAAACCATAAGACTCTGTTTTCACTCTAAAAATGTGATATGGTACATCTACATTATTAAAAATTCCTAAGACATTATTATTATTTTAGTGCTGTTCAGCTTTCTAAGACCTTTCTAAGCTGAGCTTTTAGATGATTTGCACATTAACTGAGAAGTCAGATAATTCTTAATCCTCCTCTTTTTCAGATCCAATAATGGATAAGGGAGCATCTTAGCATGATCAACTAGCAATCTGCCTAGCCTGAGTGGTAGTACACCTGAATTTAGGATTAGTCATCCGGTTTTCATAATATCTGATTTAAATGAGCACTCATTCTGGGAAGTGTAGAAAAAGAATATTCAATGATATTTGAGCCGTATTATTTAATATGTAACAATAAATTCTGAGTGCATGCATATTTATTTGCTTCACAAACAAAAAGCTATACAGAAAGGAAGATTTTAAAGAACCATGTCCAGACAAATAGCCGTACAGTTGAATTAAATAACTTCTTTTTTTCAGTATTAACAATAGCTTACAGATATAATCAACCATATCTCAGCTATAGCCTTGTATCTCTATCTAGTCAATCCCAATATCCTAATTTCACTTTTGCTTATAGATGAAGTGAGGAAACTAGCTGGTTTGGGGGATTTTTTTGGTGTTTTTTTTTCATGGGATTTTGAGGGTTTGTTTAATGGTTGGGTTTTTTTTTTCTTTTTGCTTTTTACAGATATATCATGTGTAGACAAGGTAACAAACCTGTAGATTAACCCTGGTTACTAATACTGCTTATCTTCCTCAAATATTTGATACAGAACATGGAAGTTTGGGTAAATGATCTATGCACCCTTATGTAGTGCTTAAAATAAATACAGTGGAATTAATTTGGGGGATTTTGATTGCATTCAGAAGTGGTGTCTAGAGCTTGGATTTCTTGTGCTTTTTATTTACTTATTTCCCATCAAATTAACTAAACAAAGACAATACCTTCTTGGTCCTAGTAGCTTCTGATTCAGTATTTTTCTCCATTATCAAACTGCTATTCTGCATAGTTCACCAAACTATTAGAAAAGCATTTGCTCTGTGCTGCCAGGAGATATTAATTGTGTGCAAGTGGAAATAATAATTGCGTGCACTGTTAAGTTTGAAGGTTTTGGACCATCTCTCTCTAAAAAAACAGTATATCTCAGTATTTGCAACTTCATATACTGGCAAAATGAGACCAAGCATCCTACATGCTCTTAAACTAAATCATTAGGTCACCATATTGCATAAGCCTTGATTCTTTCTCCGGGGCTATTTTCAACTGGTGCTAAGCATGCAATTATAAAAAGCCTACACTACTGACAACCATCCTGCAGCAGGTGCCCAAAATCTCCCTATATTACCAAACCTTGTTTTCATCTCTCACATGGGATTAGGTTTGTAATGAATTCTTTAAGTGAGAACACCACACAAATATGAACCACTATCAGACATCTCATCTATGTATAGATCCACATGGATCTACATTCCATATGAATTTAGACTCTTAAGAGTTAAGGCAAATGCTATCATTTACAGTGAAGCAAAGTATTTCAAGTTTTTTTCTGAAAGGCCAAGAATTAATTAAGCATGAAGATCCTTCAGATCCTTCCAGGTCAGATTTTACATACATTCATAGGGCAACACACTACCATTGCTCATGGCTGGTATTTGCCTGAACAGGTTTCAAGAACCATAGCTGTTGGTCTGGCATTTTTCATGAGCACTAAATACAGTGGGCCAGATCTTCAGTGGGTATTATGTTGTATCATGCCAGTGTATCCCAGCTAATGAACTGGCCTTGAATTTGAAATATGCGTGGTCTTTCTGAGAAATGAAGTAGAATTTACTATATTAGTATATGCTAGTAATACTGCTTTGGATCATTTTGCAGAGTCAAATCCAAGGGTATTCTTCTCAGGAAATCAATGTTTCAGTGGGTTATGTTAAAAGATGATACAAAAGTGAAAACAGTAGAATTTGGTCTCCAAAGTGGCCTCAATTTTCCCTGATTACTTGCACATTTCTCAAGTTACTGTAATAAACTATGACCTAACTGACCATATTCTTATTTCACAACGTATAAATAATGCAAAACAACACAGGTGCTACAAGAATTCTGCTGAAAAACATTGTATAGCTGTATAAACACTTACTCTTTTACACTCTGACACAGAAGTGCTCTTAGCTCAAGAACAATGTGCTTTAACTAAGATATATAGCTTAGGCACTTAGGCGATTTTTCAGCGTTGAAAGAATTTATTTCAGAACATTCAGTGGATTGAGTCTCAAAAACAAAGGAACAGTCCCAAAGCAAATCACTACACCCAATTTAATTAAACGAAAGCATGAAAGAGCCTATGAGCTAAGCTCCTAACAACATGTTTAGGTTTATCATTGGTGGGTCTGAAAGAAATCCTTTATTAAAGTGAGCACACATTCTCCGACTTCAAGAATTGCTCAGTTGTCCACCAGCATGGAAACTGGGATCCATCTTTCAACTTTTCCCTTGGGTGCTCCATTCCATGGTGACCACAGACCCTTAGGTGACCCCAGGATTCTCCCTAGGGAGTAGCAAGGTTTTACAATATCTAACCTAGTCCACTTCATTCTTTGAGGCACTTTTTTACTAACGGCAAAGCCAAGACAGTAAGTCATCAGTTTCTACAGCATTTCTTGCACAGACCTTGAAACACTATGTTAAGTCTGCATGCCAAACTCCCACATCAGCACATAGACTCTTCGATACCTAGATTATGTTTTTTCTTAATGAGATTGAGATCAGAGTTTAAAAATGGAGAGGCAGGTATATAATCTTCTGAAATTCAAACTTTTTCCTTAAGGATTAAATGTGTTGTGACACTATTTTCATATAGCTCTCCATCAATAAAGTAATAACACTGTAATAATGAGGAAACCCACTTTTCTCAAAGTAGTTGTATGTCACCATTATTGTAATTAGTGGTTAACAACAAATTTTAGCACTTTCTTGTTGTTCTCTTTTCCTGTTAAGAATTTGAGTCACAATAAAAGAGTAATTTCCAGTCACTGCTGGGGAAGGAAGGGGGTGGAGGAAGAAGGGATCATGAAATATATGCAATTTTCACATATAACACACTGTTGAAAATGTAATTCTCTATGTGTTCTTTTCTGAAAATACGTTCTATATTCCTGGATTGTCTTTGCTATCAAGAGCAGGATTGAAATCTCCACTTTAGTATTTATCTGAGGCTGTGATAGCTCAGTTGTCTGCCTCCAAATGCCAAGATAGGGGGAATCTCATCAACTGGAGACCAGCTGCATGATGGGCAGTTAATAGATATATCAAACCTTAGGATATATGCTAAGCTGAGGAGATGATTGGTCGGTTGATATACTGATTGATTAGCATAGGGAGAATGGGTTTCGTCTTGACAACCTAAGATTATGCTTCAGCTAAGCTCAAATTGCTTACACCTCTTCTATTGGGTTTAAAATTACAGTCCTGTCATCTAAAATCTCTCTTCAATGAAATTTTTACCATATATAAAAATTAAAGGGAAAAAGAAAGTAGGTGCAATGGATAAGAGTAAATGGAGTAGATATATTTCACACTACTGCTGTTGGTACCACTAGAAAAAGTTGATAAGTAAATCCACTTGAAATATGATTCTATGTTCTGTACACTACTAGAGGGCACTACACAATAATTTAGAAGGGGCAGAAGGGAGTTCGAAATAAAAGGAATCAGTGCTGATATTATTGCTTTAAAAATAACTACAGTAGTTATTAGCAAATTAATTATACAGTTGTGATACTACCAATACATTTTTGTCCTCTTCACAGGCATTTCCTAGATTTTGTAGAAATGTATTTAAATTATCGTATAGATATCAGAGAAACAAAATTGCAACAGAATGCATCACCTCACAGATAAAGGCTTCCTTTCGGCAAGCTAGAGAAGCAACACATGTACTTTTGTATTTTTCCTGGAGAAGTCCAGAATTTGTTTTCCCATGAAAGGTGATGGAATTAAATTTTTTTCAAAATATTTTAGACCGCATCATCAGTAGGGCACAGACACTTAGAGAAAACACAGTATTTTAAAAAAATTACTAGCCTATGCAATTATATGTTGCCAAAACAAATGCATTTCTTACATGTATCATCCATTTAATGCCCAGCATTACATGTTCCTCATAATACCAGGCTTTGTCAGCTGAGAAACACACAAATGCTATTAAATGAAACATTAAAAACCCCAAACTTTTTATTATCTTTAATATGATACTTTGAAACACTTATCTGCTTGGGCAAACAAGAATTTAGTAGTCATGTAACAAAAGGAAAGTGGCTGATGGGGAATGTTGAAATCTGCATCAATAAATAAGACTGGGCTTCTCAGGTTTTTTTTTTTCCTTCCCTTTCGTATCTGCTACAAGCGGTAGGGGATCAGCTGCAACTCAAATCCCCAGCTGAACAACCCAAATACAACTGAGTGAGCAGACTTAAAACAAGGCCATTTATTGGTGCCTGTTATGCAAACAAAGCATCCAAGTCTTAGAAACAGATGTCAACTGAAGCATATGCTTACTGTAAACTGGAATTTGATTCTCTTTATAAAAATAGACTTAAATGGGCCTTCAGAGACTAGGCTGCCTCTTGTTGTATACCATTGCCTAACTTGATTCCGCCTTAAGCTTTTTAAAAGATGAATAGACTGATATCCAAGGGCAAAAAAATAAAAGTAAAAAAAAATTAAATGGGAAATAAATGATAACATGTTGGAGCAGTTCCCAGAAGCAATTTTACAGATTTTCTCTAAAAACACAAGACAGGAAGTTCAAAGCGCAGTGCAGGTCACCTATGGCATGTCGAGTTACCATTTTTATACCACTTAGGGTGAAAAAGGGACTTTATGTTCAAGTGGCAAGTTTAGTACCCTGCTTTTTCTTCTTTTTTTTTTTCTCCTTTTTTTTTTTTTTTACCTCTTCTCACATCTTGATGCCTTTTAAATGTCACTTATTTTACATGAGGCAGTTGGTGGAGACATGAGTCAACAGCAATCAGAACCATTATCCCCTGCAGCGAGCCCTGGTCCTAATGCATTATGACACCTTAGCTGGCCAGCCACCGATTTACCTTTCTGCTTCTTAGGGAATTAAGTGGCATCATGTGAAAATGGTTGTGATATGAACAGCATGGGCATAACTGGTATTAAATTTACCTCTCAGCCTAAGTGAATTTTCCTCACATGTGACTAATCAAAATGAAAGCTGTGGACATGGGCAGAGCTGGCCAGCACTTCTCCACCCCTGGGATTGGGGCTATTTTGTTTTATCTCTTTGTACAAGCTGGCAGAAGTTTAAAGTGAAGGGGATAATCCAGTGCTGGTGTCTTTATGAAATAACATCCTTACATGAAGAGGCTTTTAACTGTCTGTCGCTGTCCTCTCAAAAAAAAAAAGAGCGTGACAATCTCATTTTGCTGAGCACCCTCCCATGAAAGGAGAAAATAATAGCCATAACAGCTATGGCTAGTACTGACCTTACATGATCCATTATCCACTAAACACTTTAAAAGTCAGTTTTACATACACTGTGGGGGAAATTAGAGAACTATCACAATCATTTTCACTTTAGTGAATTTGTCTTCTGTTTGAAGTCAGTTACTTGATATCCTCATACATAACTCTCTGTATCGCTCCAAAAAAGAAGGAGGAAGTCTTGCTTTAAAAATTGATCTTGTGCAAAAGGTGGGAAACACACCATACTTTTCCTATTCTGATTAATAAAGATACTGACAGCAGTCAAACTCAATTTAGCGTGAACTTTCTTTGGAGTAAATCTGAAATAATACAAAAATCATTATATAATTTAGAAGTGTTCAACCTGAGTACAAAAATATTTTTATCAGTCATTTCAGCTGAGATAAGTAGGTGCCAAAGAAAGTGCAGGCAGAGCAATTATCATCCTGTGCAGTCAGAAAGATATTTATTCACAGACTAGAGTGACTTGCATTTTACTACAAACCAGCTGTGAATGTTACTGATAATAACGGCAGTACCAGATTTTCCCAAAGTACTGTAGTCCTGTACAATTAAGTTCTTAGAAAGTGACAAAAATGCCTGGAGCAAGAAGTCCTCTCCTACTTGCAAGACTGCTCAACCTTCTGTGACTGTAAGAATTAATTTCTAATACAGGAATTTTAGGCATTTACTATTTCCTGTAAGTCAGTAGTAATCCATAGCTCAAATCAGAAGTATTTATTCTAATTTTATTCAAATAAATGTTGATTATAAGCTACAACTCAGTGGTTCAAATTTTAAGATTAACCCAGTGTATCTGAACATCAGTTTTAGCTTCAAGTTGTGCAAACTGTCCTTTCTAAGCATGAAATTTGGCTATGCATTAGCCTGTTTTGTCTTCCTATCATGGTTTTATTCTGCTTCACACACCAGGGTTTGCAAAGCCCAGACAGCGCTATAAGACTTTCAGCTTTCAACAATATGTTACTGTATGTAACGCACATTTGACTGGAGAAATATAATTTTAAAATTAAAAAATAAGCAGAGGAATCCTATCAAGACTAAATTATGGCATTTACAATACCAAAGCATACTTTTCTTATGGAGGGATATAGAAATACTCAGATTTACATTAAAGTATCTATCTCACATCTAATACTTATTTTATACAAACCCAAACAAGCATCAACAAACACCATAAATATTCTTTACACTCATTTTTAGAAATGATCGAAAGTGAAAGATTGGGAAGAGGGTTCAGGTTTTTTATCATTACAAACTCAGGAAAAAATTTTAACCATGCATGGAGCTTGCCTGTGTAACCTTCATTTTATCAATGAGGCCACATAATTAAGGTCAAGTTAACGTAGAGATTGAAATTTAGGAAACACATCAATTAAGATAAACAGGAAAATTATCTCTTCCCAAAAGGATTAGCCTCAAATGGAAAGATTGGTTCGGAAAAATACAATGCTTTTGGTGACAAAGACGGATCCACAGCAAAGTTAAGTCTGAAGTGCGTAGGCTGGCATCTTTTACCCAAGAGTTGCAGAAAAAAAGTTAGAATAGAATTTTCTTTCTTTTCTTTTTATTATTTTCCCTACAAAAAAAAAAAGAAGATCTGAGCAGCAAAAATGGTTGCAGTAGGTATGACATGTCTTCCCTTTTTTTTTTCTTTCTTAGTTTCAGACTTAATTGGACTTTGAAATCTTAACACCCAGAGAAAAGCAGAGGGTACCCTGTTTTCAGTGACATTATACATTAGCATCATTGTAAAAATATTTGGACCAAATAGAGTTTTGTAGATATCCACTTAAGATTACCATGTTTTGTACACTAAACAACAAGAATTATTATTCTAGAATTCTACAAGAAACATGAATGACAAAACACAAGCAAAAGTGGTGTTCTGTTTTCTAGAGGGTTCTGTCAATTCCCATTTAGTCATGGCCCCTTCAACATCTCAAAAACAATTTAAAAATTAAAAAAATTCCATTAACTCTATTCCTTTTTTACTTTATTGCTTTTGTGGCAATACAACAAAGAAACTAAGAATAGAGTAAGTAAGCCTTTAGGAAGATGGGAAGACTGATAACTGTTTGAGACATGGAAACTTACAGTGATAGTCCTTCAATACCCTTCACCAGAAATTCTGTATCTAATTGCATGCTAGTGTGCCCACTTTCCAAACACAGAATAACACAGTAAACAAAGCAAAGGTGACAGATTTGATAGAGTCGAGGCTCCACTGACTAGAGGAAAATGGTTAACAATGAAAACATGGCACTGGGATAATGGTTTTTCACATGCTTATCTTGATTGCTTTCCATTTATCACCTAGAAGGCCATGTAGGAAGCTGGGTTTTTGATGATATATACAAACCCACCAATATATGCATGTATTTGTCTCCATCCCAGGGTCCTTATATGAAGCAATGGCTTGCAAAATTATTACTATTACCTTCTCTTTAAAATATCCCTCCAAAGTAACTTCCAAAGCACACAGCAGAATTTGCCTCATCAAACTCCCCCGGGGGCAGGCAACGCTGTGACAGGTCTGCCAGCACCAAAATGCCCAGGACCAGCCTGACAGGACCAATGCAATCACTGCTCACTTTCTGTCCTCTCTAGCTTCTCTTTCCACAAGAGTGGCTCGAAAGTGTTACACTGCCCTGACCGCTGCTGCGCCAGGTACATTCACTTCATCTCACAGTCACAGCACACGAATGAACCTAGCATGTCTATTTACAGATTTGCTGTCTGGCTTAAGTTGCGACTGGCAACAGAATGTTTTTATACCATCCTTTTTTTTAACAACATTCTGAAACTTACATTCTGGGAATTCATGCCAGCTTGTCTGTATAAATGTGTTCTTATTAAACAACAATTCTAAAGGTTCAGCTGAGGTTTCATAGTTTGGGTTTTTTTTTCCTTTGTTAAATAGCTGTAACTATTCTTTCTACTGAATTGACATGTACACTATAGGAATTTCAAACCCTGTCCTATAGAGGGACAATATATCATGATAGCCTTTACATAATGTTGCAATTTTTTAATTCAAAATAAAGACTAATACAAGTATTTAATCTCAGCAAAGCAGCGATATCACACTTCAATATCTTTTTTTTTTTTTTTTTTAAATTCAGCTGTAAACTGTTGAAACAAACCATTCCAATAAAAAGCTATTACTGACCACACATTTGGGAACATATGTTCCAGAGAACACATTAACACTGCTGCAAAATTGATTATTAGGGCAACAAAACTTTTCTTTCTTTTAGGAAAGAAAGATTAAATATGAAAACATATGAAAAGCAAACAAATGTATCTATATATCTATTGCTAAATCGGTCGAACAGTAAAATAGGGAAAAAAAAAAAAAATCATACACAAATGCAGCTTAAAGGCACCATTCCAATTATGCCCTGGGTATTGTTGTACACCTTAGTTTTGTTAGGCATGATAAAGAGGAGAAATATTAGAGCAACCAAGCAGATGGTCTGTGGAACTAGATTACACACTTTAGAAATAAGAGAGAAGCAGTGCATTCAACCCTTCTGTTTGGAGAGAAGAGCCTTCTTAGTCTGTCTGACCTATTAGCTAGTAAACTGGAGCGTACCGCCAAGTGCTATCATGCTGTTCCTTTAAAAAGCAAACAACCTCACTTTTTATGATAGGCACTGGATCATTTTAAGAGAATTGTAGGTAATGTCTGCTGCATTAGACAGATGGGCATATCATGAAACTATATACAAGTCACCATGACTAAAACTCATGTTCACTATCTTGTTAATCCGTATAAACTGCAAAACAAAGTAAACCTATGCTGAATGCTTTCCTTGGTATCTAACGGTTCACATATATATACATACATATTTACAACTCATAAAAAGATTCAATGTTTGACATGCTTTTTCATAACCTAGTATTAATTTGGTATATATAATACTGCGGTATGAAAATTCTGATTCTAGTCTCACCTTGATTTAACCTTTGCATAACTCCACTGGCTTCCACAGAGCCAATGATGAGAACGGACATTTTACATCCAAGAATAGCATGTGTCTTCTCTAGCCATAAACAAGCTAAATACCAGCAGAGCGTAGACTAGTACTCTACCAAGGCCAGGTTTTACTGTACATTTTCCAAAATACCTGTGTTTTCTTCTGTGCATGCTTTTGAGCAGCTAACATCATAATTGTAGAATGTCGGGATTGCCTTTGCAGCAGCACGTCTGCATGTCCCATTCACGCTGATGCAAAGAAAGAAGAGAGGTACAGCCAGTATCCTTGGAGTGGTCAATAAGAGCATATCACTCCACAACATTGTGTATCAAAAGATCTGTACGGTAAATATTCCCCCCAGCAGGGCTGCCATGGAACTGGAAGAAATATTAAAAGAACTGGATTTCAGGCTCTTGCTTATTTCTGACGAACATTAGAGATATTATTTGGTAACAAATTATAATTACTCAGTACTTAAATCTACATTTTAAAAAAGACAGTTAACAATTAGCTACTCTTTCTTTAAAACAGTAAAAAAAAAAAAAGTTTCCAGGAATCAGGCCTTTTCAAGATGAGTTGCCTCTACACATATTCACATGGAGAGCCGCTCAAGGCTAGAGATGGTTTCCCCCTCCCACGTCTACAGACAGCACGTGCAAGCCCCACCTAAGCTTCTGCTCAGTTGAAGAATATGTAAGATAGCACATTTCCTATCCACTACGCTGCTCTCAGCCACAGAACGGCAACCAAACCCGGCAGACCAGGAACGATTTCAAATTGTACCTGGAGAGCTGCTGGTAAGTCACCACGGCCCCTTCCCTGCGCAGCAGCCTAGGTGCAGGTGCACATTCACCAGCAAGCTGACCCCAGGCAGTACTGTAAACACGGTGACATATGCCAGGAGACAGGTCTGAAAAACTTCCAAATGAACAATTCTGGGGCTGCCGCACTAAACGCAGCAGAGTTCCTGGATACTTTCCCGGATGGTTTAACATTTGGAAAAAATACAGATGGGAAACAGTGCATGTGTCCAGGGTGAAGACATCCGTAGCTGAAGTCAGAGATACAGACTCTGCTCTGCTGCAGCACACGCTGACTAGCAGAGATCTGCTTTGTCTTTTGATCCGTCACCTCCTAACAGGAAGCACTGGACCCTGTGCAGGTAATGAGGTCCACAGTCCAGCAACATCCCATTGTGTGTGTAAATGGTGTCTAAATTGTTCAGCATTCTTCCGACAAACAGTATCCACTGAACAAATGCAGGAGGGAGCGGGGGAAAGGGAGATTAGAGGGAAAGGTTTTAGAGGAGAAAGGAAATGGAATAGATGAGGGTGCTTATGGGTCATGCCTTCAATATCAACTGATCAGTCACAGAGATGGCCCTGGCTGGGTTAAAATGCAGAAAAGAAGAGAAAGGAAGAATACAATGACATAAGAAGGAGAATATATTGTGATTGTTGATTATATCTTCAAACCTGAGGGATTAGGTCTGCTAGAGGGTTGAAACCCATGGAAATGCTAGTATTCCTCTCTGGATACCTGACCAACAGCCTGTTGCTGAAGTCCACGGAATCTGCATGTCAGAGAGCATGGCTAATCCTAGAGCTTGTCCCTTGGTGCCATGGAGAAAATTCTCACAGTGTTTTGCATAATTCTTGAGTCTTTCAGAGACTTTGAAGAGCTCCTATTTCAAATGCAAGATCATAAGCCACAGGAAAATCTTGCATTGGCCCTGTCTTTGGCACTCTAAATAACATACAGGCCTCGTACCTTTGGCACATCTTGTGGATTGGAAAGTTGTATCTGCTGTGCAGAGAAGGTCTGTTTTCTACAGGCTGACCCTTTAGATGTCTACCAATTCTCTAAGTCAATTTTTCAATCACAGCTACCAGGTAACTCAAGAGACAGTAAATAAAGTTGGATTTGACTATCCGGTTCTCAAGAGTTATCATTTACAAATGTAAAATTAAAGGTTTTGAAAATATTTTTAAGATTATAAGAAAAATGTTGTTTAAAGGTGTGTAATATAATTCGGATTCTTGCATAAAAACATTAGCATGTAATCATAATCGATTAAAGTGGATGATTGCCATGAAAGATCTGACTAGCTAACTGCAAGAATATAGTCATTAAAAGAAAAAATATCATCTCAAAGGCACTATCACTTCAGCAGTCACTCAGGGACTACAGAACAACCATTTTAAAGATTGTAGGAAGCATTCTCTATTAACTTTATATTGATTTGCCTAAGAATTTACAAAGACTGCATTGCAATTAAGACGACACTGCTCCATTCCTTGCAAATCATATTTTACTATATGACAAATGATTTCCTCATCTATCTGCAGAATTTTACAGGAGAAACTGTAAGTCTTATTTTTAAGTGACTGCAACAGTGAACTCCATTAATTAAAACTAAGCCTCATCGTTCACACAACAATAAAAAAAAATTGTCAAGCATAAGCATTTGTGGAATTGTTTTGGTCCTTTTTATTGCAAAGTGAATACTGGTACTCAAATTATATTCCTTCAAAGAACTTCAGAGTGCAACAAATTAGATTCTGAGATATAAAATAGCTTCTAAAATATGCATGAGTAAAACTGAGTTTTAGTAAATTACTATGTATATAATTTCTTTGGTCTTCACTTTACATATGTCATTTTCACCATTATTACTTTCTGAAAGAAAAATCTTGCTGCAAGTAAGGACAGCAAATCAGCTGTTTCTATGTTAATTTTATGATCAAATTGATGATTGCCTTAATGGGGAAAGTTTGGCTCTAAAATTAAATCTATATACAAATATGAATTTTCCCAAAATTCAAAAGAAGCTAGACATGGAATGTTTATTTTGTCATACTAAAAATATCAAGTATCATTACTCAAGATGAACACAATGCATTATAACATTGTTATTTTCTATTCTTCATACAGGTAGTACACAATATTAAGCAGACTTTTCTTAAAACATCAAGTTTGCCTCACTTTTTCTGACACTGTTTGTAAATAGACTAGTGACAGTACTAACAGATTACATTGTACTTTTGAAAAATGCACATGAAACTGAGTTACCTGATATAAAACAGAAATTACAAACATGACTCAGTTCATTGTGATCAGCCAAAAGAGGCAAATTCACAGGATTTTCCATAGCATATTTCCTTAGTAGGCACTACATTTTCCTAGAATTACTCACATGTGGACTTTGCAAAATAAGAATTATGCAAGTTGGTATAGTAATAATAGTCTAGACAGATCTTACTATGCAAAATGTACATAATATAATTTAACATGTCATTAGGGAAATTCTTATAGTTTAAAAGTATCTGCTTGTAAGCAGTATGAGAGAAGTGTAAAACAAACACTGGTTCTGGCATCCAAGAGGTGCTCTTGACAATGTATATTAATTAAGGATTACGATTTCTGCACTTATATGAGCAGCAGTTTAAAAATGTAATTAATGTGGTGACATTCTCAAAATTCAGTGTCCCGCATGTGTAGATGTGGTGCTTAGGGACACGGTTTAGTAGCGGACTTGGCAGTGCTGGGTTGATGGTTGGGCTCAATGACCTCAAGGGTCTTTTCCAACCTAAACGATTCTATGATTTTTTGCAGAACAGTTCCCTCTTGAGGAGAATATTCTCTATGTAAAAATTCTGCGTAACTCACATAATACAAAAGTATTTTCAGAGGTCTTACTATCACTTGTTGGAACATCCAGTTACTGCAATAGGGCACCACTCTTGGGAGGCACCAAAATGTTGTCTTGACACAAGAAAGTTGGTTGGAGGTAGAAACACAAATGAGTGGTTCCTTCCAAAGTCCTCAAGGAAGTAGTCTTTAAAAAGTTTTGTAAAAGAAATTCATGAAATTATGTAATGCTAAATATCGATGACATAAGAGACAGCATACTATTAATGACAAAAACATGAATTACTGACAGAACCATGGATTACTTAGATGCATAACTTTTTTCTATGTTTATGCAATAAGCAATTCTAATACAACATCCAGGAAACTGTACATGCCTTGACACGAGATTGCATCAAGCACTAATGGAAGGTGGGCCATTGACCAGTTTTGTAATATGTCAGCAAAATGCCCCTGATTTGGCCACGGATCTTGACTACGTACTTTCGTTTTTTCCTGTTACTTATGTCTTTGGTCAAATAAGAAAAAAAAAAAAAAAAAAGAAAGAATGAAGTCAATATTAAATTTAGGGACACATTAGGACAATACAATATACTCTAAAGTATATTAGTTGGCTTAAATTCATTCTGTGTATTTCCTAAATAGAAAGGCAGATTCATTAACATTACTGAAATGAAAATAAAAATTGGTATCATTCAGGGTTCTATACTATGTGCACATGCACACACCCATACATGAAAGGAAATGGAGTATTTCTTTACCACTGCATATATAAGAGTTCCTTATGCTAAGGCAGAGATAAAAATAAAGATGTGTTGTTATACCAAAGTAACCTGTTCTCGATCTTGTGTCACTGTGCAAATTAGATGAGTCACCTACCCTTCATTCTGATCCATGCCATGGCAAGAACGAGATAAATCATTTTGCTTTACTCCATCTACACTGAATGCAATGAAGACAACATAATAAGCAAAATAGAAACAAAAATAGTGGCTAAATTTATCAGAGAGGCAGGAAACGTAAAATAATTTTTCCTTCTTTGTTTTTCTATCTCCTTGCACCTTTTAAATGTTTATTTTTGGTGTTCAATATTCCAAAAGAATGGAACACAGTATGTATTATTCCAATACTGTCACTTGCCTGAAAAAGCTTGAACTGAAATAACAATTAGTAATTTTAGAAAGGAATGCAACTTAATAAGAAAGAAAACACTACATGGAATTATCTGTAAAGACCTGGAAAAATAACACTGGAACAAGCTGTAGCGTTATTAAATTGTAAAAGGATCTTCACTTACACATATGTAAGAGAGCACTATTTCCAGTGAAACTACATGTGAATTTATTTCACTATATCCAACACTGTAGCTCAGTTTTGAAACTATATACAAACATTTAAATTAACCTGAAACTGTCTTGAGCCAGAAAATTCAAAATTTAAATACATATATATATGAATAAAAAAAAATTAAACCATCGACAGCAGGTAAGACACAGAAGTCTTTGAATCCATTGATAGTGTTCAAAATTACACATGCTAAATAAGATCATTCTGTGTCAGACTATGTGCTGACTTCTGCAGGTTCAGAGAAATAATATCTCCACATTAAGTATTGCATGAATGGACAGAATATAGTAGAAGAGAATCCTGCTTTTCTGCAACATGAGGAATGGTCACTACTGAATTTGACATGTTCTTTCTGATAGAGTGTGACAAATGTTGTTTTACAAAAAAAGCATACAGCCAAATGCCGTGATTCCTATTTAGCAGTTCACAGTAACTCTAGATTAACCCATCTGAAAACTATCCATTTAATAGAGCAAGAGTAAAACCTAAGTCTTAGACAAATTTGCAGCAAATATGACCTGGGAATGTAAGAAAACCTAGTGCAATCCTTGAATCTGCTACACACTGGCCATGTTATCGTGAGCAAGTCCCTTGCACCTTACCTTCCCCATTTTAGTCTATACAAAAGGCAGAGCTTGTCATACTCAATTGTTTTCATGCAATCGAAGGTGCAAATCTACCTTCTATTCCCAGAATAAATATGGACTTTCTGCATCACCTGCAAAAAGTAATTTCATTGTTTTGTGGTAGATTCTGCCTTACCTCCTCTTTCTCTTTTTCACTTACTGCTCTCTGTCTAATTATCGATTACTATATGCTCAAGTATCAAGAGAGTATTTCTACACCCTCAGTTTAGCCACCTCACTTAAACGGTAATGTTTTTTAGCCTTGGCTTCCTAGATAATCCATGGAGAAGGAAGTGGCTCATCAGAGCAGTGATCTAAGACAGGTTTTTTTAATTACTCTCCAGAAATGGCTACCTTTTCTACCAAATATAATGGAAACCCAAAGGTCATTAGACCTCTAACCTCAGCACCTAAATTTTAACAAATTATTGCAATTCAAATAAATAACCACAAGCTGTTTAGATTCAATTTATCCTTTTAAATACTCAGAATTTGGACCCTTGTGAACACAGCGCTATTTTGGGCCGTGATCATCCTAACAGATTATCCTTTCTTCAGGTGTGCGTTAAAAACACCCTGTGTATGTTCTCTTCATCTGAAATTACTTTCTTAATGGGTCTATCGTTTATCAGGGTATGGCAGCTGCCCTATGTTGACAACTGTACTTTTACTCAGGGATTCCATTCTGTGTTGTACGCTTCACTTCCCAGCTCAGATATACTTGCTCTTTTCTCTAGCAAGGCCTTGTATAGAAAAATCACACTCTCACGAGAGACAGTTATGCCTTCAGAGTCCATAAACCAACACATCTGATGTGCTTCACCTATGCAAGATTTTTAAACATTACTCTTTCTAAACACTACTCTAATCAAATTAATAGGAACACACGCTTCTCCAGAAGAAATCCACATGCAGGCTTTATACACAGTTTTGCAAAACCATCTATTTTAAAGAAGTCCTTTCACAAAGAGCACTCAGACACTACTTCATCTGTTCCTGTACTGTCATGTTGAAATATATCTAAGAGATTAGTGGAATATAATTCTCCTTGCAAGAGCTCATGCAAGTTTGGACTCTATCATAAGATGGTCTTCCAAGTGTTAGCGTTCTGTTTAGCTTACTGGTTTACTCAGTTGAGTGAGGACAAAGGTAAAAAATCCTCTGTCTGAAATCTTCCTGATCATCCCAAGAAGCCTGAGAAATTGATTACATTGAGGTGCAACATTTTCTATTCACCAGTTTGCTATGACTACTTTGCCTCAAAATTCCTGAAGAGGTACCACCTAGGCCTAATGCCTTAGTGCTTTCTTCATACCTTCATCTTTGTTCAGTCTCTCAGCAGGATTATTTTCTGTCTTAATTACTCCCCATTTTTACTGATGATCCATTTACTCTTTCATAAATATCTTGTGCACTGATTTTACCTAAGTTTCACCTTAGAAACTTATTCTGATTCTTCAGTTCCCCTTTTACTTTCAGCATGCTGTAATTTATGTTTCTAGCTACTGGTTTTAGCAGAGTCAGCTTCACAAGTTTGAAGGGCTTCTTTGTGGTTGAAATAGCTTCCTTGCCATTTAATAGTATTTGCTTATTTTTGCTTCCTAGTTCCATTCTGCTAAGTAGTACGAATGTTTTCTGATTTTTTGAATTTTTTTTTTAGGTAGAAAACAGAGCTATCTCTAATGTTCTTACTCTCTTTAATCTTAAAAACTTTTTGCCTAATCAGTCCTGTTTAATTGCTGAAGTTTAGTATCCATTGCATTTTTTCTTTTTTTTTTTTCTTTTTGTCACAGAAATGCTGTATTTAGTTATGCTATCGTCAGTAAGTAACTTTTTGAAAGAGTTTGTATTATAGAACAAACCAATGTTCTGTCTTTTCGTCCTCCATTCTTTCTTTGGGCTGATTGTCAGATT
>VZZY01010479.1:0-54980 GCA_013400335.1 Eurystomus gularis
TATCATAGTCATGCAATCTAAGGAAGATCTCCAACTCCTATACTCCTATATATTCCTATATATAGAAATACTCTCTATAACCCATCTACCCATAAGAATAAAAACTTTTCCTTATTCAACACACCTTTGACAGAAAATTTCGGTACACCTGCTCACCACTATCAGCATCATCTTGTAGATTCAAGATTGGAAAGAGTGAGCAATAGAACTCAGACCTCTCTTGTATTCACCAATTCTATGAATACTGTTGAGCAACTTTATCCATGAGTGTTATAACAACCCTACAAAGAATTTATGAACATATTCCTCTAGCTTATTGCATAACCCTTATGGGTCCAATTGGTAGAACAGTATGTAAGAACAACTGCAATATAATTATCTTTAGCGTTCTCTAGGTATACATCATTTTTATTTGCATAATAGCACTGAGACACAAAAAGAAAAACAGAAAAAGTAATTTGAGCAAACAAACAAGAAAAGTGAGATCCTTCAATTCAACATGTGAGCTGTTGAAATGTGCTAGAGCATGATCACTAGAGGTAAACACGCCTCAGAGGTAAGTACATCCTTCATACAAAGACAAAAAATGAATGGAAGTTAGCACATTTAAAAGTAATATCCATTTGCACAGATAAACCTTACAATATGACAAAACACATTTCACAGAGCTTGTCTCAACAACAGATTTGTACAGGATGCATTTGTAACTCTTCTGTTGAAGCAAGCCTTAGATCATGCTGCCCTTTCTGAAGGTGCATTCTCTCTGGTGGAGAACACCAAAATTCATCTGTGATTTAATCCTCTGACATTACCAATGGCAGTGAAAGTTTCGGGTAGCAAGTGAGCAACCAATTAACACAGAACTATATGGTATGCTTGGTTCTGAAGCTCACAACTCAACAGACTGCTGTATCAGCCATTTCGGTAGCAGGCAGCTTACTGGGAACCTTAGTGAAACTCCAATGTTTGCTCCAAATGTCTGAACACTACTGACCACTCAGCTAATGGCAAGCACAGCTGTAACCTACTTATTATCCCAGAAACCATTGTGAAATATAACGTAACAGCTGTCTCCAGCATCCTAAGTGATGCCTGACATCTCTCAGCATGAGAGAGCAGATTCTGACTCCAGGCTTCAAAACCCTGTACTGGATTTTTTGAGTACAATTTGTAAAATTCTCTAATTCTGGTTAAAAATTACAGTAGGTCTTCTTTCAAGCAACCCTTTCTCAAACAGAGACTGAAAACAATCAGAATGATTAAAGATTCAAAAGAACATTCTCCTCTACAAAGAGGATACTGCAAAGATGTCAGGCTCTGTGTTGTTTCTACCTCCCTTGTGTTTCCACATAATTCACTTTAGCTGCTTTTGAAACACCTGTCTTGCAAAGAGGTTTTAGGTTATCAACATAAAAATTGACATTTCTTTATTACGAAAGAGGAAGGCATACTTCTGAAATTGTCTTTTTTCAACCCAGTGCTTCTGACCAACTAATTTGCAGTCAAATAGCAATTATTTTAGTCTAAGAGCAATTACCAGATTTCTCTGTGTGAGGATTCAGTGACTAGTACTCCTGTATTTATTTATGCTCATTGTGAGAAAAGTCTTTACAGCCACTCCTAGAATATTGTATCTAAATAAACTACAAACTGAAGTTTGAAATTTAGAAAAGAGCATCAGATTAGACTAACACAGCAAGCTGGGAGTTAGAGGTACCAGTTTTCATTTCAAGTAAAACATAACCCAGGAGCATCAAAAACATATCTACATCTCAGAGCCTGAAATACTAAATAGTGAGTTACAGTCAGGCAGGAGGGAGAATTGGATGAAGGGACACCGTCAGACATTAAAGTGATCATCTACCCCTCATAACGCATGGGACATGAAGCTACATTAGCCTAGTGAAGATGGATCTGTTGGAGTACAGTGAGCTCCAGAATCTAAACTCTGACTGCTGTGAGGATTTTCACTTTAATTTTCAAGGTGGGCATATAAGAATATGAAGAATTTAATTACTTTCAATGGAATAACTTACACAGTTGTCTTAAAAATTCCAGGTACAGGAATATGAAGGAATTCTGTAGTCAACAGTCCTTAAGTAAGAATAGCTGCTCAACATCTCAGTAAAGGGCAGACACCTACTTTATAATTACTTAATTAATTTAAAACATAATAATAAAGGCAGATAAAATGACCCGAGTCCATTGTTGAGGAGAAAACAACTGCTCTGCTGATGCCTGCCATAGGAAACCAGTGTATGTAAGAGTGAGTACTTGAGCTGTAAGCAATTTCTCTCAGTGCCTACAGTGCAGTATCTCTAAGATTTTCGGAGCTGCGGGTAGGTGAGAAATGTCAGTTTGCTGAGAATATTATCAGCCTTTGAGAGCTGCCTCTTCACATCACTCTCAGATGCCTTTGAACTCTCCATATTATTAACCTGCTTTTCTAAAATCTAGCAGAAAAATAGATAATTCACCTTTCTATGCTGTCCTGAGTCACCACCAATTTATAATGATAATTAAGTTAACTTGTTAAAGAGTCAGTTTTATTAAAAAGAAAAGCAAAGGAGGAGGGAAAAATTAGAGGAAAAAGAACAAAAAGAAAATCTTAAAATCAACATGCAAAAATGCTAGCTATAAGCCTATAATGTGGATTAAGAAGTCCAAGACCTATTTTATATTTAGGAATTGCAATAACTGCACATGGAAATATGCGCAGGAAATTATTCATAAAGCTGTATTCCTAGCATCTTAAAAAAAATCTTCAAATGACTATTGCCTTTGAGTAGTCAAATGAAGTGAGGAGATTTGTGGATAAAATCACAGAGGCAAGAAGAGGTAGGAAGTTAACGTTTGGAAGCTCCAAGTCAAAGTGACTTCCCTGAGGGATGTAATCTTTATTTCATACAATCATATCTCCTAAAATTTATCATTTTAAGATGGGTAGAGAATGACAACAAAATTATTCTTCTGATTACGGTAAGTAACTCATTTCTCGACAATACCATCAGGATGGTCCTATCAATCACTTCAAGCTGATATGGGATGGAAGAGAAAATTGTCAAAACTGTATCATGGGCAGTGATACATGATAATGAGAAATTAAACTTGCAGAAAAACATAAAAAGAGAGAAAAATACAAATTAGTCTATTCAGTGACTAAAGAAGATTTGGAAGTGATTACCGGGAGAAAAAAGTCAAGGTTATATAAGGAGAAAATAAAAAAGATTTAATTTTTTTGGTAACATTTCTAAGATTCAGTTCTCTAAAGAGAGCAGTTGACATTTTGCGAGACAGCAAGTTACTAGGGAAACATACATCATGCTTTCTCAAAGAGGCTTATTTTGTTACGGTTCACAGAACCACAGAGTCATTGAGGTTGGAAAGCATCTCTGGAGATCATCTATTCCAAGCCCTCTGCTCTGATCAGGGTCAGCCAAAGTAAGTTCCTCAGGGCCATGGCCCATCAAGTTTTAAGTATCTCCAAAGACAGAGACTCCACAATCCCTTTTGGCAACCTGTGCTGGTGTTCAATCACACTGACAGCAAAAAAAGCTATTCCTTGTGTTTAAATGAAATTCCCTGTATTTAAATTTGTGCCTATTGTTTCTTTCACCATGCCTCCTTAATCTGAGATAACAGGCCTTTGACAGGAACTGTGATTCTAGTGAATTTGTGTATATTCATGCATGCACACACTTGCACCTGTGCAAAAAAATGTGGGGCTATTGAAAATACCAGAACATACTTGTCCTATGCATACATATTTGTATGCCACATTATTTCATTTTGCCTCATTGTGTCTAGATGTAGTTATCCATATACTCAGTATTCAAAATTAGGCTCATTCATCAAAACAGTAAGACAGTTGCAGCATTATTTTTTCTAATCATCTGCTAGCATCTTGGTTTCTTCTTCTTTTATGTTAAGAAAAATTATCACAGAATCATTCTCATTGGAAAAGACCTTCAACATCGAGTCCAACCACTAACCTAACTCTACTGCATCCACCACTGAACCCTGTCCCCCAGCCCCACATCTTCATGTCCTTTAAACGTCACCAGGGATAGTGATTCAACCATGTCCCTGGACAGGCTGGTCCAGTACCTGACAACCCTTACACCATGGGTCTGAGGGCATTGTTCAAATATTTCTTGAATATTGTCAGGTTTTGTGCCATTACTGCTTCCCTGGGGAGCCTATTCCAGTGCTCCATGACCCTCTGGGTGAAGAACCTCCTTCTTATGTCCAACCTAAACCTTCCCTGGCACATCTTCCTACCATTCCCCCAGGTCCTATCATTGGTCATCAGAGAGAATGGATCAGCACCTACTCCTGCCCCCTACCTAGTGAGGTAGCAGTAAGCTGTGATGATGTCTCCCCTCAGTCTCCCCTTCTGCAGGCTAAAGAGACCAAATGACTTTAGCTGCTTCTCATACGGCATCTACTCTAAACCATTCACCAACTTCATGGCCTTCCTCTGGACACATTCCAGTAGCTTTATATCTTTTTTGTACTGTGGCACCCAAAACTGCACACAGTACTCAAGATGGGGCTGCACCAGTGCAGAGTAAAGCAGGACAATCACCTCCCTCAACTAGCTAGCAATGCCATGCTTAATGCACCCCAGGACTCAGCGTCACCGGTTTTGGTGTCACCCGTGAACTAACTTAGTAAGCCTTCAAGTCCTGCATCCAAGTTATTTATGAATATATTAAAGAGTACTGGCCCTAAGAAGGATCCCTGCGGAACCCCACTAGTGACTGGTTGCCAGCCCGATGTAACCCCATTCACCACGACCCTCTGAGCTCCACCCATCAGCCAATTGCTCACCCATTATATTATGTGCTTATCTATTTGGATGCTGGACAATTTGTTTAGGAGGATACTGTGAGAGACAGTATCAAAGGCCTTACTGAAATCCAGAAAGATTATATCAACTGGCTTCCCTTGGTCAACTAGGTGGGTGACCTTGTCATAGAAAGAAACCAAGTTAGTCAAGCAGGACCTTCCCCTAATGGACCCATGTCGGCTGGGATCAATGACTGTATTGTCTTTTTGGTGTTTTTCAATAGCTCCCATTGAAAAATGCCCAAATTATGGGCAGTTCCTTGGCAAAGAGTACTTAAATGTTGTAACATATCCTCGCTTAAGCCTCTGAGGCTGAAGACTTGACTACAAATGAGACAGACATAGGCTGCAGATTTTGGTTCTAACGAATGCAAAAGATTTATCCATGGCTCTATCTACACACAAACAAAGGCATTGAGGGCATATATGCCACCAGACTGGGGGTCTCTGACTTCTTGACTATTTCCCCTAAAATGCATAAACAGCACTGGAAACAGGGGCTAGAAACCACATCTGCCCTAGTCATGCCATAGCAGGTAGACTATGGATTAACACTCCCTTTTCCTCCTTCTCCTCCTTGCCTCAGGACTCCTGCATTCCTTGATACCCAGGGATCCTGCTCCAGCAGCTGTGCACTTGAGGCTGCAACCATCATTGCTGTGCTCAGGGTTGAGCCCAGCTCCACTGGCATATGTGGGACATATGCTGGGCCTGCCAAAGAAGGCCGCTCCAGCAGAGCCCAAGGAGGATGGGGTGAAGGACTGCTACCTGCAGAGCCCAAGGAGGATGGGGTGAAGGACTGCTACCTGCACAGCCAGCTCTGCCTCTGCATTCAAAAAGTAGCCAAATTTTAGGCTATATTTGGTGACTAAAAAAACCCCTGGTGTGTGAGGCTTCCCAGACTGCAAGTGTCTGGACTTTGAAAGTTAAACTCCATTTCAGATGGTTTTTTTTATCCCTATGGGTGTTTGATCTTGCCTTTGCGGGCTGATCCAGGGCTTATTTGCAACACTCCAACAGGCTGCAGTGAGTTTATTATCTGCCATGAGCTGAATGTCTCTTATGAGATCTTTAGCACCTTCTGCCCCTACTTTACAAGGGATACTCAGCTCTTTGCATGATCTGAATTGGGTACTGCAGTATTTAGATTCCTTGCTGAGCATTTCTGAAAGAAGCCCTAGAGATTTTGTATTCTTGCTTGCTTTCAAATAGCTAAAGGTATCAGATATAGAGGACTCTGACTTGCTGACGGATGACATTCCCTTTTCCTTGCTTACTCTGCCCTCTCCTTCTGGAACAGTCTTTACAGTTGCTTTTGTTCCACAGACCTGGGGCTGTTATATTATTTGTGCGCAGCTGAGAGGAGTCAGTGAACATTCTTGATCAAAGCACAGATTAAAATAAGATGCTACAGTGAGTACACATTTGCTGCCTATATGCATTTTTTCCAAGTTCTCACAAAACAATCCTGTGCACTGGCTGTACCTGGGATGCTGAGTGTGTTGAGGTCTGCAAGATGATGCTTGGTAGCGTACGGCTGCAATAAACCAACAGGTCCCTTTGGTATTTGTGGGTTCTTTAATAAATGTGCAATGAGTATAAGGAAGCAAAGAAATAGACCTAACCTGGCAAAACTCACAATCCATCTTCTCCAATGCAGTTTCTAACCAATTTATACACTTAATGTGTTTCTTCCCAATAATGCTTCCTCCATGCAGACCACTAAAATCAGTATTTAGAAGCTTTTAAATGCAGTAGCAAATGTGGCAACTTATCATATAATATTTTCTGCAGAAATTAACAGAAAATACTATAGAAACAGGCCAGTCAATGAAGCTGACCTGTAGATGGAAAGCCTCAGCTGAACTGCCAGAGTGCTGAAAGTGGAACCTTGAATTGCATTGCTCCCAGCTTGTAGAGCTGTCACATTGAATTCATTGGGCTTTTGCAAGCTAGAAAGAAAAAAATCCGGAATGCCCAGATAGCACCCAACATATTGCTATTGTGCGATGATGTGGGAGGGGAAATGCAGCCTATTTTGTAGGTATGTAAGGATTCAGAATGACTTCAGAATCTTCCCTATAGACTTCCTCTGACAGACTGTGATAATACCAGCTCCTCACAGCAATATTTCAGCAACTGTCTAACTCTTCAGGCTAGTATCAGCCAGTATTTTAAGACTACAGCAACACAGCATCAAATCAGAACTGAAAAACTGTATTTTCATCTCTTACAAGACTTAGATTTACAAACAAGAAAAACGGTCATGCTCAAAAGAGGAAGGACTTAGCAAGAAAGAGGAACAAGCCTATTGTGAAATTGAAAATCACTCCCCAGAGTCAACAAAGCTTCATCTTGTGCAATATCTTAAATGGTTGAAGTTCATTAGCAAGATCCCTTTTTTCTGCTAGGCTGTTTGTGCCCTCTTCAGGATTTGTAGCGAAATGAAGAGACAAACGCCAGTGAGATTTATTTATACTCACTCATGTAGCTCACACAATTTTACCTGTAGGGAGGCTTGTTCTCAGCAAAGGCAAAGGAATAAACAATGGGAATAGTACCAGATCAGGAAAAAAGTATTGGCTGAACTTAAAATCAGCTTGCTCAGTAAGAAAGTACAGTTTAATATTTGAAAAAATATTTGAAGAAAAACTGCACTTCCACAGCTACAGGGGGCAAAAAGGCAATTAGAGCACTCAGGAGAGAGTGAAGGGAGGCAGAAGGAATGTTTGGTAGACAAAAGGATAAAAAATTACAGGAGCTGACAAAACACCTTAAAAACCATGTCAGAACTCTGCTATCCTTCTAGATTCATTTGTCCCCAGGCAGAGCAGAAGTGAGTTTCTAAAAGAATCCTTCAGTTTTTTTTTTAATCAGAGTCCATAGCTCCACTGTCCTGAAATAGCTCATTGCTAATACCTCAAAAATATGCTTGCTCAACATGCCAGAAGGCATAATGCACAGGAAAATCTCTCTGACCCAGCACCGGGCAGGCCTCTATGTTTATTGGGGTTGACACTCCTGAAACTCCTTTCGCTGGTGCTGCCACTTTTTGTGGGACTTCTGAATAGCAACCCGCATGTCCTAAAGCTTTGCAGCTTTAAAGACAGAATGCTTTTCCCGTTACTCTCACATGTTTTTGGTACTCATTAATATACTGAAATGAGTGAGAATTGCACTATCAAAAATTAAAAACCCAGAAGACTAGTCAAGAAAATTTTGTTTGTGTAAGGTAAATCTAGGATTTTTTTCCCCATCTGGCTTCCCAAATCAGATTTGCCCAATTATGTTTCAAAACTTTAAGATAAAGGGGGTCTTCAACTCTTTTTTTTTAAAAAAAAAACATCCAAGGCTGAAAATCTAATGCTATCTGAATTAAAACAGCTCAGGCTTTAGGAACACCAAATACTGTGATAACCTTGATGAAAGCTGGCCATACCCCACATCATGCTCAACAACTCACAGAGCTCATCTAGGGTTAGTGACTTCTATTTTCTATGGATTTACTGACTATTTGGATGACACTGATGAACAGATTTCAAGGAGGGTCAATGTGTGCCTTTAGTGCAGTTGTATGCTCATATTGCTCCCTGGTCCTGAGCCTGAGACAAAAGCACCAGCCCAGCACACCCCCTGACCTGCTGCTGCTGCTGCTGTGTACAGGGCTGAATGTGGCCAGATGCAAGACTCAGCTGTTGAAGGGCCTGCAGATTTAAGCTAACCTATTCAGCACTTGAACAGTGGGGATGCACTAGCACAGCCCATTAGCATCTCAACTAAGAAAGACAGCTCCCCAGGTGAGCTGACTCTGTGACAGCCAGCTGCCAGACCATTTCCAGGCAGTTTAAACAAGACCAGGAATGGGACAAAAGCCAGAGCAAGACTCAAGACATTTAATTCTTGAGATATTTCTAGTGGCCTGAGTATGGAGCTGGCTAATGGTGTGAATATACCTGACAGAAGTCAGCTGTAATGCACAGTATGCTGTGTGAGTTGAGACTCCTAGAAAGACACTGCATGCCCTTTGTAGTAAAAGTGTACCATGGCATCAAGTTAGGCAGGGTGAGAATCAGCACACCTTTTGTGCATCTGTTGATGGTGAAACGAGCTCTATTCTAGCAGACTTACTGTGCACAACATCAGAAACCTCCTTAAATAAAAGCATAAGCATGCACAGCTTGGGCCTCAGAACCAAGCTCACTCCTGGCTCTACCACTGTATTTGCTCTATCAGCTAGGGAGAAGACATTAGGAGGGCAAGACCTCACACTTTCACCACCCATCCTGACCACCTTCAAATACATTTGAAGTAGTTCCAAGTTCAAAACACAAGCTTGTAATGGGTCATCCTGCAGGAACACAGGCTCCTCTCCCTGCTCTACAGTGGGAAGAAGCTAAACATACTCTAGCACTTAACAGAGTTACTCTGAGATCCCAGAGTGGTTATTTTCACTCTTAAGATACCAAGCCCTGGTAACATAATGTACAGACCTTGTTACTTTTGCACTTGGTCAGCAATCTAGGAGAATTTTTTTTAAATCCATCTAGAGATCAAAGATCTCTGCTTACATACATTGTTGCAGGAGAAAAATAACTCATAAATAATTCACGTGAAGTGCAGTTGAAAAACACCATAACCTCAACCCGAAGGCTTATTGCTGCACAGAGGCTTTGAGATATTTTTCCTGCAGAGAGGCTGGATGGGAGGAAATAACTACCTATACATACCTTGTAGCTTTGGGATCCCAAATTACGATGTCAGCATCAGAACCCACGGCAATTCTCCCCTTCTTTGGGTAAAGGTTAAAGATTTTTGCTGCATTTGTGCTGGTAACAGCTACAAATCTGTTTTCATCCATTTTTCCACTGTGCTGCAGAAGAGTGCACAAAAGCAAACTCATTACTCTTTTAAACAAGGAGTGAAAGAAATCTTTCTGCTGTTGAAAAGGCTATGATGAGTGACAGCTCTCTGCCAACATCACATCAATATTCTTTAAATGTCATATTAAAGTGTTTAAAAGAAATAAAAATAACTATTTGTCTCAGATGCACATACTGCAATATACATTCACTGAATACGATAACTTTCTCTTACCTTATCCCACAGCAAGGGGGAAAAAAGACAACTTTAAAGACAAACACTGTCAACTGAAGTAAAGTGAAATCAAAATTTTTGTCTGGCTTTGAATCTGTAGTCCTGCTCAACGGTCTCCTCAGGAGACATAACATCTCTCAAGTATCTAGGTTTTGGAAAATGGCGAGACAGTGTTAAGGCAAGCCTAGAAGATGATAAAGAAGAGTCCAGGCACAATGTGTATTATAGGAAAGGTGATTTGCAAACCTTTTCAGGAATAACACATAGGATAGTACTGTTCAGTAAATGCTTGAGATGAAGTAGCACAAAAATCAGATTTGCTGATGTCACACATCAGCAAAATGGCAAATAATAATGGATATACATGTGTCTTGGGACTGTCCACTGCTATATAACTAATTCAATCCAGCCTCCATGACTGTTGTTTGCTTGGAAAGACAGCTACACTGGCAGTAATATTGTGCATAGGTGGGTCTAGAAATCAGAATGTCATAAAAACATGCTTGTATGGTGGCCTGTGAGCAATCATCTGAGAAGAAAAGCATAATGAAAGTGGTGAACACTGCTGTCTAAGTAATAGTGTGTGGAAGGGAGAGAAGCTTTCCAGACTAACTCTCACAGCTGTGTAATATTTTACAAGTAAGAAAAAGAAGAATATTATTTATTGAAGAACCTTTTGAAAAATTATCTTGTCCAACAGGATACATTGTTCAAAAGTATCACTGATGTATGTATTCATGTCTCACTTTCATACTAACCACAAGATAGATTATATTCCAGTTTGCACCATAAATAATCACACTAGAGCTATGCCACAGGTGAATATAGGCAGAAGACTGCTTTGTACATGCCAGCTGGAGCTGAATCCCCAATACAGATAAACAATAGAGATTCTGAACCACATCCTTACCAAGCGTGTGAGGTAGATAATTCTACAGTGACAAATACGCATTATCAAACAGTGCATTATCAACCAGACTTCACTACTGCATGAGAACTTACTATTAATGAGAAAGTTGAACTAGAGCCTCTGGAACTTACCATTATTGTGTTAGCCAGAGTAATTGTAACACCTAGTAAGCAGCAGATCCCTCACCAGGTTGCCTCCCTTCCCCTCTCATCAGACTACCCCATATCCAAAAAGCCTGGCCAATAGCTTTCATATTTATATTTGTTTGGAGCCTGAAGGGCATTGTCCTGAGAAGCACAGAGCATTCTTGTGTTGGCACTGAGAATCTGAAGTCACGGGACTTGAAAGTGCTCATCTCATCCTATCATAGGACTAAACCATACGTTAGAGAAGCATTTCTTATCTCTAGCTTGTTTCCTCTGGCTGAAAACACAAATTAGAAGTTGACAGACACACACCCAGTGTGGAAGCCCATCCAACAGCTAAGTTTGAGAAAGATCAAAGAAGAAAAAAATACAGAACCAACCAAGTCAAAACTGTGGGCACTTCTTTTATTTTACTTCCCTTTCATCTGTTGAAAAAAATGCTGCAAGTAAGTGTACTGTGCACTACTGCTGAAATAATAGCAGTCCTTTACTGCTAAATGATGGAAATTATTCTCCAGTGCTATATTTAAAGCCCTAAGCTCTATTTCCCAGGACCATAAAGGGAGAGTTAGTAAGAACTCTGTTATGGTATTTGATCAAAGGACTTCTCCTATGATAAATAAACTTGATAAAACTGGAGAGTTGATAACTGCTGAGAGATATTTTGTTGGAAAAATCAAATACCTCCGTGTTCAGACATCTTGAGATACTTACAACGCCTTTTTCCCATACAACTGACATCCTGTCTTCCACACCATTCACTCCATTAGGGATTTTTGTGAAGTCATCCTTCCCCAGAGCTTTCTGGCATATGTCAAAAGTGCAATTGTCAGTTCCTGTCACAGATAGGTCATCACTATGGAGAAACAAACTTCATTATGAATCAGAGCATGTACCAGACAGTACCACATAGTAAATCTGTTGCAAAGCTGGGTAGATCCAGCCATTCATCCTGCAAGGAAATACTAATGTGCCCTGTCAGCCTGTCTCCAGTCTCATCCTCCGAGAGTAGCTCCACAGTAACTTCCTATGTGAAGTAGTTTCCTCTTCAGAAACCCCTCAGAAGAAACCAAGCACCAAAACTAATATTTTTACTTTCAATACATCAAAGGTGTCTCAGAAATGAAGGACAGACCCCCTTTGCCCAGACCAAGGGGCTTGATTCCACCTTCACTTAGGGCAGTTTTAGGCTGTGTCACTCCATATATTCTGTGAAATTACTATGGATCTGCATAATCATTGGCCAGTGTTCAGGCACACCTTCACAGGGTCTTTGGTCGAATTAAACCCTTCTGTGGAGTTAAGCTTTACTGGTAATAATATACCAGCAACTCACCATTTTGTCAGCTGCAAGTATCTAAAGGATGCTTCTGTTCCTACTTCTTTCTGAAGGAGATGTTATGAAGTGGAAAACTTGTATCTACCTTCAGAAGTCAGCAGGCTTAGTTTTCATACAGCATTTAAATTTCAAGTGAAAAAGACAGCTGATAACAAAATCCAGAATCCCTGGCTGTGATGCTGCTTTTTACATGTTTCCCATCCACTTACAGTCTTACTGTCCCCCTCTTCATGTTTCCATTTTTGCTGCGCTATTAGCAAGGCAAGGCTTATTGATTAAAATCAAATGGGGATAGAAGGCCACAAGAGTTCAGACAAAGAAAATCTGAATACTTTTTAATTTCTGTAACAAAAAATTGTTTTCTATCTATGGTTTCACCTTTCTGTACTTAGAAAATCTCCAGGGCATCAATTTGTTATTATATACTCAGACAGAATTTGCTGGGTATTTGGGCATCAGCTGTCTCTGTTCATCTGCTTACTTGGCCAGTAAGTTCATGAGGAAACCAGGAGTAGATGGATCTGGTCTCAGTGGAGGTCCCATAACATGTGCTGCGGCATGAGCCCAGTCTTTATTCCAGTAGTTAGTGCCATCGGTGCCAAGACTAGCAGCAATAGGCTCCCCATAAACCACCTTTCCTGAAAAATGTAAAGCAAGAGTATCATCACCAAACAACATAAACATGCGTATTTTGTATTTTTTCTGTTTCAAATCTCTTTGGTGGAAATAAATTTAAATTTGAATGAGTGTTTCAAATTAAGCAACAGCATATGGAAGGGCATAATAAACTAAGCTATAACACAGCACCTCTGCTCTGTATATTCTGCTGGTGATCTCCCAGTATATTTCCTTATGAGAACATTGCTTGGGCAAGTTTTTTAATTAAATTGTTGACAGATATATTATGATGTGTTCACACATTGTTTACCAGGCATGTGATTGAGATTTCAAAAGGAATGCAGTTGTCAGTTGCGTTAATTATGTTCAAGATCCATATATTTCTTGGTAACACCGGTTTGGTGCTCTGAAATTATTGATTATACAGCAATGCCAGTTAATATATACAGCATACAGGCTTTGCAAGGTGGTATTAATTGTCAGGCTATAATTGTGAAGGAATAACAACATGACACAAGATATAAACTTAAAGAATGTAAGAACATTTTCCAAATAAAAAACTATAAATATTTTAACTTGAAAAGCTATCTCCCAAATTTTATTTTTTAATTATTTGTTGCACAGTATTCTAGATTCCTCATCAAAGGACACCAACCCAGATTGGCTGGTAGCCTTTGAGTAGACCTAACATATTTTAACTATTTTTTCCTTTGAGGAAACATGGGTTTGATACTCATCAGAAAAAAAGTAGGAGATGAAACAAGATGTTTCACTCCCTGATGAGGTGGTCCAGAAAATTTATGGTTCTGTAGGTTACAGGTGGCAATGCCCCTGACACCAAAAAAAAAACAGAGAAAGCCAGCACCTCACACACGTGCTTATAGGCTGCTTTGTGCCAGTTAAAGACAGCCACTGCTGGATCCCAGCAAAAGCCTTCTCCCTCCCCTGTCCCCTACAGACAGTGGGTATCTTGCCACAGATCCCAGGATTCGCTCCAGGCACAATTTTTATTAGGACTGTCACTGCATTACCTCAACAAGGGCTCAGCCAGTAATGGCTTGGTGATGTAATACACTGGCCTTTCTCTGGCTTTCTGCATGTAAGTAATACATTCACCCTACTGTTGGAAAACAACACAGCAAACCTTTGCAGACTTCCCTCTGTTCATTAGATTCTGGTACTTCTGTGAGCTACTGGATTGTAATTGCTGCACTAGTATAGGTAGCTATTGAGGAGGTCAGTGTAGCAGCACCACTCCTTAAATTTTCTGTGCTAGACTTGTAAATAGGCCTCATACCATTTAAATCCCATAGTTCTACAGTTATTTCTACAAGGTTTCAAGACCTGACATTACTGTACTGTACATTTACTCCAAGTACTATAAAGTGTAACTTTTGCCACAGTCTAAAGTCAGGGGGATCTTGGCTTTCCTTGGGCAATTCCAAACACAGTACTTGAGGGCAGGCTGCCACAAACCTAGATATACACAGAAAAAGTCCTGCATATAATCAATCTCTTATATTTACCTGTTAGGCTTTTGACAGATTTTTCATAAGTAAAGTCAGTAGGAGGGAGAAGTGTGGTGCATGACTTTCACACACCAAGCTAAAGAAACTCCCATCCAAAGTAAACCTGAACTATGAATAATTAGGACATAGCTATGAAGGATAAAAGTTAAATGGTAGGAAAGCAGTACATTTTTAACTTCCATAAATAATTTTCATACCTCAGTTTCACAACATAAATATGAAAAGAAGGCTACAAGCTCACAGTCATATATGTGGAGTTGATTAAGTCATGTACCAGAGCTGATGACAGTACATCTGCAGTCAGAATTTGACCTGAGCCGCTCCCCTTGTGCCCATGAGTGGGAAGGAGAACAAGGCACTTTCTCAAGTGATTTTGAATCTGAACACTACAGCTTCAATGGACTACATCTAGACACTTCTGCTGATTGTGCAATTTCTTGCACTTCATTTGGACCATGACTAGCCAGACTGAAGGAGACAATAATATCAAGATACTGCTCTAATCCAAATAACAAGTAAATTCTGCATTAAGGCTTTTATATCTCTGTTGACAACAGGGAAATTCTGCAATAAGGTTCTTCTAGCTCAACTGGCTTCTGCCTATAGGCATAAAAGTGGAGTAATGCAGCAATAAATCAGGTCTTTCCATTGGTTATGTTTTCCAGTATTCAATAACAAGACTAAGCAGAAGGTTTTTTGCGGTTTAGTCTTTCTGACATCTCTGAGCTGCTGGAAAATAGCTGTGGAATTGGCGACTTCTTCATCACATGTCCAAACTGGCTGGCAAGAGCTATTTTCACATAAATTTCACTTCATAACAAAGAAGAATATGCAATTGCAATTTATTTTACCATTTATCAGAACTTAAAGAGTTATAATCTTGAGAAGCACCAACTAACATTTACAGGCTTGAAAAGCTGGTCCCTGTGTGCTTATTGCAGTAAAAGTTTCAGAAGCACTTAAGATAAGGTCATACGGGGCAAAGATCCTCACTGGCCAGCTGTGATGTGAAAGAAGTGGAACTGTAAGGCAGGGTTTATTGAATTGGGCATAGCACTGCCTCAATTAGGCTATCTGCAGTCTGGACCTGAGCTGTCCTGCGTGAGCTGGCACTTTTTAGTTGCACTCCTGTGCTCAGAATCAGCCTGAGAGTCTGTGTACTATGCTATGGTGAAGTGCTAGGGCCTGAGCAATAGTCCCTGAATTGAAGTTGACATATGGATGAATCTCACAAGCAGGTGAAAGGATTAAGGCTGGCCAGACGCCTCCTACTATGGTCAAGGACAAGACTGGGTTGGCCTCTGTGTTTGCCATCAAGAAGAACTTTTAGCTCCGCTGCTGGCTGCAACCCAGTAGGCATTGAGCGGTGGGGACACATGCCATACCAGACCTTGATATGAAGGATGGCCTCCTCTGAGAGCCATTAAGGAGGGAGGCCAGGCCAAGCATACCCCTAGGAGTAGTGTGAAGGTTGTGGTCCATCCGTATGTCAGAGGACTGAGTGAAGTGCTAGGGCCTGAGCAATAGACCCTGAATTAAAGTTGACATATGGATGAATCTCATGATCGGACAGTGTGACTGAAACCTGCAGAGGATTCTTTTCTGCTGGGAAATTAGCTGATGTGCTGTGAGAACAGACACATAGCTATCCTGAGAAACAGATGATTCAGGACCAAAGCAGATAGAGGTGCCTCCTCCTCTTTGAGTTTCTTCCCAGGCTTGGCCAACCTTGGACAGAACCGAATAAGGAGGAAAAATGTCCTGCTTATGATATTATTTTTGAGGATTGCCTATCCAACCCGAGTTGCTTATTCAATAGTATAAAAGCTGGTCCCACTTGCAGTGAACTTCGGAAGCTGACCTGCAGGTGGACGCACCATGCAGGGTTTCCCCCATTACTGGAAAGGCCCCTGGCTGCTCACTGCAACCAGGACTCCCCAGCAACAGTGGGACAGGATGAGCACATCAGACAGGATGAGTGTAACAGAGTTGATAGGAATGCTGGAAAGGACACAGGTAATGGATTTGATTGTCTATCCCTTTGGTATCTGTTACAGTTTAGCCATGTACCTCTGTGGAATGCATCACGTTCTGCTGGTGCACCTCTCTGGCATTTGCCGAGGTGGTCTGTGCATGGCTATGATGGTATTCAGGATGCGGTTGGTTTCTCCCTCTGTTGTCAAGTTTGCTGCTTGGTTCCTTTTCCCTTCTGTTATTGAGTTTGTGGTTCGGTTTGTTTTCCCTTTTGTTATATCACCCGTGGTGAGAGGGTTTATTTCTTCTATTGCCGGCCATGTAATACTATTCCTGTGCTCCATGGAGATAGATAATAAAATCTACATCTGTTTATGCATCTGTCTTCTGCTGATTGTGGTGTTCTTTATGCTAAGCCACATAATGGCAAAACGTATGGGCATGCCCTTCCTCTTACTAAGAGCAGCTCTAGCCTGTGACTGATGGTAGGAGGTATCAACCTTCTAAGTTCTTGCAAGCTTCTTGTAATCTGACCAAGTACATGTTTTTTTATGCAATACTTTAAAAGGGAGAAGCCTTTTTAAAAAATTGGCTTTTTAGTACGATTCTGTTCTCCAGTTCTGATCTGCACTAAAGTCTTATTTCCTTCGCTGTAACAGCCCCATTAAATGGGCAGAGGGACATGACCTCCAGCCTTTAGCACACAGAGAAGGAAAGCATTTTTAAATGGGAGGCATTATAAATCATATATCCCTAAATAAAATTTTATTAGCCTTGCTTCCTCATAGGCATTACTGGCTAAAGGAATGGGTGACAGGGCCACATTCGTTTACCCTGCTAAATTCACATCAGGTGGTCATAACAAGGAGAAGGAGCTGCACTGCCTGACACCAGTGCTCTACAGCCTTGTCTTCTCATTGTAGGGAAGACTTTACACAATATCAGAAAGAGGATACTCTTTGTCTTCCCACTCAAGGGAACAAGACTGTCATGCACACAGAGATATCAGACTGCCCTTCTGTGGAAGCAAACAGTTCCCCTACCTATTCAAGCAAGATTCAAGATCATATTTTGCACAGGGATGAAGAAATAGCCCACTGAGACAAGCAAAAACAGTTCTCATAGAGAGGTGCTGTCTTTGCCCCTCTCAAGTGGGGAACTGGTGAACCACTGCTTTTGGCAAATAGGCTGGTCTGGCTCAAAAAAAGGAATAGGATGGAAGCATGAGCTAACCCATCCCACTCCAACACAATCACAATGTGGAAATCTTGGATTTCCTGCTGAATATTCAGCAGCACTGTAGCCATTACTGATGGAAGTGAAAAGCATGCTGCTATAATCTGGAAGACTTCTTTCAGTGAGCAGTGTTGCTGGAGATTAGAGTAGACATAAATGGTGGACTTCAGCATCAAGGGGAGAAGGAAAGACGGTCATTCATGTGAATCCCCTGAAGTTTTTTTGTTCTAGTGTCAGAACTAGTATCCCTAAACAGTCCGTATGGCTGATTTTAGCCTTTAAGTTCTGTGCCATAGCTCATTGAAGACAACAGAATTATGCCTATTGTCTTCAGCAAATTTTAGCAGGCCTTTGGTCTCTAGCTCCAATATTTTTTTTCACCTTCTATAGCTAAATGAGGGACAAAGAAGAATTGGGTGCTGACTTACATTTTTGACTAGGAAAATCATCATCCCACAGAATGTGAGAAACAATGCTTCAATTCTGGTATCACATTGTCACCCAGAAAATAGATTATGCTCACTAAGGATCAGTCTCTCTCCTTCAGAGGGCAGTGATGGAACAGGAAAGGATATCAATCTTTCTCTGACATGGGCTGGCATTAACATGTGCCTAAGCATTCTACTTCATGCCAAGTGCTTGGAAAGGAACATGAAAAATTTCACAGCTGAAAACAGCAGGAAGCTATCATCAAGAGATAGAGAAATAATATTGAAAAGATGAATAAACTGCATTAGAATGAATATTTCAAAAGCTTGAGAGCCTTCTGGTATTTAAGAGTTTACACAGATTTCACGTTCGAGTGGTTTTAACCTGTCCAAGTTGAACATCTTTCAGCAAAATATTTTGGTTTTATTTATGTCATTCGTACAATATTTTGAGAATTATTTTTTTGCCTGGAACTTCTTGTTTTGTATTTCCACTTTTAATTGAAGAATGGGAAATAACTTTTGCTGAAACTGACAACAATGGATTTCCAATTGCCAGAATTTATATAGATCAGTCTCATTAAAAACTGTGTTATACATATTTTTGTGGTACACTAGCTATCTTTCAAAATTTCTTAATCCTAGATTTCTGTTTCCTAAACAGTATACTTCCATGCAAATAGAAATTAATAGAAAGAGAGATGTTATATGTTGCTGTGCACAAAGGCAAGCACTAATTATTCTGACTGTATCAACTCAGGAAGCTATAAAATCCAATTTGCACCACAATAAGCTTAAATTGTACCAATTTCTTCTTTTCACACCTCGAGGAAGCGTCAAATCAGTTATCAAACTGGCACTGCAGACTATTTTCACAACACATGCCTAACAGTATTTACTATCAGCATAGAACTTTTTACTTCAATACAGTGTTATAAAACACCACCTCCTATCTTAGCTCTTTTATGTTCACAGTCAGTGTTTCACCTTTAATCTGTGTGTTTTAACTGTTGTTACAGCTTCTTGTAGTTAATGTTGACACTACACCTGTGAATGTACCAATCACCCTACACAGATGGATATAATCCACAATACTAGCAGCACTGTCACCTAGTGGAGGAATCTAATATAGCACAGTACCAAAAGATGTGCTAGTGAAAAATATTTTGGTAGATTTATTTATAAACTTGAATTACTGATAAGTCTTACTAGAAGTCATAATCAATACATATTCCACATAGGCCTATCCATCTATATCAGCACAATGACATCATGCTAGTTTTGACTGCACTTTTGTCAAGCTCTCATACTCTTAATTTTGATATTAATAACCTAAGCATCATCTAAAGTCAAGAAATAAGGAAACTGAGGTCTGTATGAAATTCATGTTAAGTCAGATGAACACAAGCTAAGATGTAAGATAATGAGGGTATATATTCCATAAGATTTATGCCCTCCAAATCACAGGCTTCTGTCCTGCCCCTTCCGTCCATATAATATTTCCTCACAGTGCTATGGTTCCACAGGCTGCTCTGGATGAACTTACAGATGAGGAGGTAAAACATTCTGGATCCCTACAGCCTTCAGGCTGCTTCCAGCCTGCCCAACAGATGGCCAAGAAGGTCAGGCTCCCTTGGCTGACCAGAACTATTTATGAACCCTGCAGTATGTGACCTGAGAAACCCTTCCCTGGAGGGAATCAAGGCTTTCGGATGCTGTCATCATCACCATGATTTTTAAATGCCTGTATTTGGTTTGTGTGGCAGGGGTTTGGTAGCAGAGGAGAGGGGGGCTACCAGCATGGTGGGGCTACAAGAGTGGCTCCTGTAAGAAGCTGCTAGAAGCTCTCCTAGATCCAAGGCAGACCTGGCTCTGGCCAAGGTTGAGCCAATCAGTGAGAGTGACAGCAACAGCGCCTCTGTGATAACAAATTTAAGAAGGGAAAAAAACAGCAGTGAAGGGAGAACTGGGATGTGAGAGAAACAACCTTGCAGACACCAAGGTCAGTGAAGAAGGAAGGGGGCGGGTGCGCCAGAGCAGAGATTCCCCTGCAGCCTGTGGTGAAGACCATGGTGAGGCAGGCTGTCCCCCTGCTGCCCATGGAGGTTAATGGTGGATTAGATGCCCACCTGCAGGCCTTTGGCAGCTCCACACCAAAGTGGCTGCACCCGAAGAAGGCTGTGACTTGGTGGAAAGCCAGCATTGGAGCAGTCCATCTCTACTACACGTGGGAACTACATCCCATGGAAGGGACCCATGCTGGAGCAGTTCATGAAGAGCTGCAGTCCTGTGGAAAGTTCTCATGTAGGAGAAGTTTGTGGAGGACTGTCTCCTGCGGGAGGGACCCCACACTGGAGCAGAATGAAGAGTGTGAGAAGTCCAAACAGGAAGGAGCGGCGGAGACAGTGTGTGGTGAACTGACCACAACCCCCATTCCCTATCCCCCTGTGTCACTCAGGAGGAGAAGATATAGAAAGTGGGGCCAGAGCTGAACCTGGGAAGAAGGAAGGAGAAAGGGGATGATGTTTTTAAGATTTGATGGTATTTCTCATTATCTTGCTCTGATCTGATCAATAACAAATTAAACTGATGTTTTTTCCCCAAGTCCAGCCTGTCTTTTGCCTGTGACCATAACTGGTGGGTGAGTGATCTCTCCCTGTCCTTTGTTTCAACCCCCAAGCCTTTTGTTGTATTTTCTCCTCCCGATCCCACCAGGGGTAGGAGTGAGTGGCTGCATGGTGCTTTGTTGCCAGCTGGGCTTAAATCACAACAGTGCCCAGTGAACAGGAGTCCTGGTCATGTCAAGGATCTGTCTGTTAAAACATGGTGTGGTCTCTGTTGTAGAATTTCTCATCTAAATAGCTGGTAAAGCTTGTAGAGTGTAATTCAAGAGAGAGCAATAGCAGAGCATATATTGTCTTGGACTGGTCACATCATTTTTAATGCAATAATGCTGTCCTGGCCACCACTTTGACCTTGGAGGTACAGTATGAAGGAGAAAAAAGCTTTCTCTGTGGAGAAGGCCAAGTCTCAATTCTGCTGTTCTTCCACACTGCTTAGCTCTCCTTGCGCCCCACAACACACATACACACGGTTTAGACATCTCACTCTAAGAAATTCATCCTTGCTCTAAGGGTTATGGCATCCGTGACAAGTAGGACATTGATGCTGTGTTTGGTTTTCCATGATCCTTCCCCCATTGCCATTCCCAAGCATAGAAGAATAAGAACTTTTACCTTCTCTTCGTGCATTACTTATCACCCTTGCTGCAGATTTACTCATTACATGGACTACAAAAAGGGGGCAGTTTACAGCATTTGCTATGGTAATTGCTCTTTGTGTAGCTTCGGCTTCCACTTCTTCAGGACGACACAACTCATGCCCCTCAGGGCCAGTTATTCCCATTGCCAGCATCTTCTTTGCACCCTGAACACCAAATAAAAACATGTGAGAGCCAGTTAAAGTGCAGCCATGGTGTTGTGAAAACGCTGCAAGCCAAATGGATCTTAAGACAGCCACTGAAGCTAGCTTGAGAGAAAAAACAAGGTAGTTACATTTTTTTTCAAGAGAGGTTATTGTTGTGTTACCTGAAATCCAATGTATCTCTCAATAAGCACAGGTCTTAGAATACCTGACTTCAGAGAACACACTCCACTGGTTTGCAGGGATAAATCACCACTTTTGAAAACCCTACTTCTCTCTCAATTATGGACTCTTAAATGATTGCAGTCAGTAACTGAGATGACAGTACCAACCCAACACTGGGAGAAAAAAAAAAAGAAAAATCCTTACTAAGCACAAAGTTACACATCCAGAGCCTCTAAATGAGGCTTCAGGATTTTAAGAGGCATAAGATTTTGTCCCTACTATATTCCAGAAACTTATGCTTTGCTGTTTTGAGATTACTTAGCAATAAATTTATTTCCATTATGGGACCTGGGGCAGAGTCAAAGCAGTATTGACTAGAATAGTTGAAGAAACTCAAAGACATCAGTGTTGTTATGCTCCCAGCGCCTCCACACAGCACTGAGACGGCAGTAGTAAGTGTGCAGTGAGGCTAACTATGCATAGAGGGATGTGGAGTTTTGTTCCCAGTCAGTGGAGCTTTCTCCATAATTCTGGATTACTTCCTGTTAGATGAGCAAGTCAAGTGTACATATTATATTGCAAGTATAACCCTCATTATAACAGGACCATTTGCCTTCTACCTACCCTGAACCCAGGACTCCAGCACCACAAGTATCCTTTAGGATTTCAGAAAGGTGTTTGTTTTCAGTTCCCTGGAAATAAAACAGGGTAGAAAAGCCTTTCCCTATGATACAACGATGGTACTAATACCTCTATTGAGGTGCTTAATTAACAGGACCATTTAGATTCTTGACTTTGATGGACAAAATGTCAAATGCCTACCTGTGCAATTAGCTCCCCATTCTCCGCATGGACTTGAGCAACAGATCCAAGCTCCTTACAGCAGGAAAAGGCTGCATATAACTCCTCATCATTGACCATGTACAAATCTTTATAGGCCATAAACATCTTGAAGGAGTTGACGCCTTTGTTTTGAACCAGACTTTTCATTTCTTCTTTCACCTGAAAGACAGTCAGGAATTTTAAAAAAAACCAGCAATACTGTATCTTAACTGTTAATATTTTTGGATAAAGAAATTGTAAGTATGAAGGGTGAGCCTTTACTCACCCATCAAACATATGCTCAGTCCAAACTGCCCAACTCACATATTTAAAGACTGACATGCTATTCTTCTGGTATCAAATTGATTCTCAAAGGATATAAACCAGTATGACTGCAGTGCAGATATGGGAGGCACAAGTTAGTTGAAGGAATGCTTTTCACAGAAGATAATGGAGCAGAATTTTAATCCAAATAAACCTCCTGATGTTGAAAACACCCAGTCAAATATTATAATCAATGTATCCAACTTACACAGTATGGAGATTTGTGCAAAATTTATTTTCAAAATTCAATCATAACAGGCCTCAGTTTCTGGCAAACAACAGTGTGGACAGAAAAGATCTTATCCCCTAGACCTTTGCCCTGACCCTAAACAACAGACAGACCTTTGAAATATTTTTTTGTCAAACAAAATGGCTCTTCAAGTCTAGATGCAAGCTTGCTTTTTTTTTTGTATGCACTGCTTGACAAGATTTCCTGCTTCTGCTAGGGTTTGTGAAGCCCAGCAAAACATTATGCCTCAAAGAAAGATGCAGATTTTAGACCAAAGGTTTCTTGTTACAGCTGGTTAGTTAGAACTATTCTTTACCTAACTCTGGCACTCCCTTCCCAGTAAAACAATGGTGACAGGAACTGATGTCTATCTGTGATGCTATTAGAATTTTTATAGTATATATCCCTTTCATAAAGTAAAGTAAAACAGTATTTTTCATCTTCTTTCTAATAATCTGGTTGGATTTGCCCAACAAAGGTGAGAGACTGATATAAAACACAAGGATGTTCTCTGGACTTATCCAGAGGAGGGATGGGAGCATATCCTGAGTGGGAATTATCAAACAAATAAATACCTGACATAAGGCCCAGTCCTGGCACAAATATAGAGGTGTGTCATTTATTTTCTTCGTCACTATTTATTATGACTAAGGGAAGGCTCTGTAAAGAATGTATGTTTTAAATCAATATTTTACATCTTGATGAGATCTTGGGCTAATTAGAAGGGCATGGAATTTCAGTATTCTTTATCTAGGTCTTTTACAGCTACCAAACTTCGGATGTTTCTGTTTCAATCTTGGCCTTTAAAACCAGTTAACTTCTGAACATAAACTGGAACATTTCATTGATTTACACCTCCCTAGTTTTATTGGATTTATCAGTACAACTCCACTGTTCTCTACTAAGGCTGTTTCAAATGCACATTCCTCAAACTTCAGTGGAGAATTTATGTCTTTGCTTTCAGCTGGAAGTTGCAGTCAGTCTATTCAAAATAGTGCTTAGTGCACAGAATACCAAAGATGGGATGTTTGCAGAGTAAAGGCTTTGGTTTATATATTTTAAAAGTTAAAAATTAGAGGAAGTACTCATATTTTAAAATGAAATTTACTTCATCTATCTGTGTACTGTAGATGCATGTTCTCTGAGGATCCAAAGTAGTCTTGTAAAACATGGGTCAGGTTCAGACAGGTGTCAAGTATCTGAAAAGTTAACTTACTCAGTAAAGCTTTTAGGCTATCAGCAAACATTCACACAAGAAGGACAATTCCCCCACATGCAAATTCCAAAAAACGTTTTTTAGATAAACTCACATTCAAGTAATTATTGGCTCTAGTCCTGCATTACTTTAAGGAGATACAGCTGCAGTCACCCAGGAAAAGAACTCTTCATTTATAAATAAAGTTAAGCAACATATTTTTCATGTATACCCTTATTAAAAATAATAACACCAAGACTCAACAGGAGCATAGATTATCAAATGTTCAAGTAATGAAAGGAAAAATTTATGCAAACACCTCTTGCCCCTTCTGGCCTGTCTGGTCTTGGTCTTGCCCAGCTGTTTCCTTATGTTTAAATTTGTGTAGTATTATCCAAAGATATAGGCTATCTACAGACTTCCTTTATTTTTTCAAATTAATGTACTTTTAGAAGGATGTTCTGATGGATGGACTGAACCCCCCTTAACCAAACCAGGAACAGTTTGGTATAGGCTGCAAAGGAGGCAAAGGCCTGAGCCATAGTCAGGCCAAGAACTTCTCCAGGAAACCCACAAGGGAGCAAAATTAACAAAGAAAGTTGTAAGTACAAGGAGTCTCGTGCATACCTTTCCCATTGTGTGCAATTTGAGTATAAGCCAACCACTTCATACCATAAATATGATGTGACAGCTTAAGTGAGCCTCCTTTGAGCACATCTTGCTAGGCAGTGTGGCTGCATGGCCATCTCCAGCAACGAGGTCTTTTACCAACGACAGATGGGTGGATGAGCCTAATATGAATTCTCCCTGGACAGCAACAGGACTGCACAGCAGACAACTCTGCCCTTGAGCAGGGACACCTTTCAATGTTAAGAGATACTAGCTGTTTAGCTTAAGTAAGTAGAAGTAATCACTTAAATGTTGTGTGATTTAGTATGCTGTCTGCTTAGCTTTACTTACTTAGGATGAGTAGCTAGATTTGCTGAAGCCTTAGGCCACAAGCTGTAAATTTCAACTTAGATTTAATGAACATGTACCTACTTAGTCAAAACTGGGTCTGCGTAAATCAGATAAGGAGACTTCAAGGCTACAGCCATGCACAGCAGGTGCAACTAGGCAAGATAATGTCCTATGTGGAGACAGTGAAGTAATTCAACAAGGAGTCAGAAGATGTCAGACCAGAATCATTTTTTGGATCCAATTAGGAATAAGAAGACCCCAGACACAAATATTACTATTGAACTGAACTGTCACATGAAGGACAGGTGCATACTCTGTAAGGGTATAATTGCCCAGGTATTTCTTTGTTTGGATCCTTCCTCTCCTGCTTCCTTTTTTTTGTGGAATCCCTTTCTGGAGACCTCCTGCGCGAGCCAACTGTGCTGCTGTACCACTCTATTAAATTATTTTTTTTTATAAAATCCAATGCCTTAGAGTCTGCTTTGGGAAACCTAGGATTTGAACTTCAGAGTGAACAACTACCAGATGCCTGGACTGAAGTGTTTGACCTTCAACGTGAACTACCATTGGATGCCTGGACTGAAGATAAGTGAATTGAGAATAAGCATGCTGAAACTTTGAAAACCTAGCTAAATTATATAAAGGACTGAGTTAACATATATAATCCTTTAGCCATAAACACATATAACCCCTAGCTATAAAACATTGACCAAGTCTGAGACTAGGAGTAGACCTAGTCAGATCTAGACACCTCTCTGAGAAGGTGTTTAGAAAATGTCTATTCTGAACCTTGTGACTCAATGGGAGGGTCTCCTTTCTTTTCATGTCTCCAAACTCTGCGCAAAACATTCCAAATAGATTCTGACTTGATTTTCCCTTGTACGTTTCCTCTGTGCAGTAAGTAATAGACTGAACCTTGCCATCAAACTCTGTTAAATTGCACTTTTACAAATTCTTTAACTGATCTAAAACAGTCATCCACAACAAGTGTGGAATATTTAAAATGTAGTTTGGCGTGGTACCAATACATGAAAATCAGCTATTGTGTTTACCTTGTTGCTCCACCACGTAACTGCCACATGCAGTGCATAATCGCAGCAGACTTTAGGGTCTGCCCAGTTTTTCCACGTATCAAAGGCTTCAATCAGAGAACAGCCTTTCTGAGGGATGGCAAAGTCAATTATCATAGTGGTTCCTCCTGCTATAGCAGCCTGAAAGGAAAAGTTAATATTTAGCAATTGGAGAGAATGAAAATTTCCTCCAACCCTCTCTGATTCCCTGTGCAGCAATTAATCTTAACATGCTGAAAATCCAAAAGCCACAGAAGAGTTTCCATGAGTAAATCTGAACTTGCAAAATAGTTGTGGAGATTAATTTCACCTCCTTTGAAAAGGATGTTCTCAAATAGGTATTCAGAAGAATCACAGAGAAATTCTCAGAATGAAGGATTTTTCACACATGTACAAAATCTTATGAAAGATTTGGAGAAGAGTCTGCAGCATTCACACATCTGTGAGTTTCCTTAAGCCAGTAGGATCACCGAAAAAGAAGAGCACCAGGAGACTATAGTCAACTTCAGAAATGGTTCCTCAGAGTCCACACAGTTGAAAAAAAACAAGCATGTTTGACAGGAAAGTATTAAGGGCAAATATACAACAACAACAACAGATTCAGTTTGAAAATCTAGCGTGAAAAACCCCAAAATCTTGTCCAACATCAGAAGGATTTTTAAAGTGTTTTAAAATTATTTTTATTACTGACGGGATATCATTTAGTAAAACTGTATAGCAGGTTTTTAAATAGAATGAAGCATTTACATCCTCCTTATAAATATTTACAAGTAAATAAATTAAAATCTTGCTTGATGTATGCTATGAAGATCAAAAATTGCTTTTTAACCAATAATTTTTACTAGCCTTTATAGACTACTGAATTATTACTTTTTTCTTCCTTTGTTAGTCACTTCCAGAAACCAGATCCTCAAAGAAATCAATTCAATATAGAAATTCCTTTGCTGTAATTGCTGCAATCTTCCAAATTAGCCACAGAAATCTTCTCTATTGCTCTGAACAACATCCCTTTGCACAATAGGTACAACCAATTCAGATCAAAATACACACGGTTCAGATTCATGTCTATTACTCTTCCTATTTCTAGATCAATCGGTCCTGTCCTTCTCTTCACTTAGCAATCAGAAGCAAAGTTGTAAACATGTTAGTATATTTTGCAAAAAAAAAAAAAGAAATCTGGACAGTGACATAAAACCTTGTGAATCTGTGATGAATTCAGCAAAACATTTTCTCCAAGTTGTTCAAATTGTCAATTGTTTTTCAACAAGACAGATTGACTTATTAAACAGGATTTAGAATTAAAGAATATTTAAGAAATAAAAATCCCAAAACTCTTTTTTCCCCCATCATCTTTTTTCCCCTCTCTTTACAAAAAGAGAGGTATTTTGTGCCTTTATTTATTCAACTCAATGGGTAAATCTTAGCTAATCATTGTAGCATGTTTCGCAATAGATGGAACACAGCTCTGTTTCCCTGATTCTCTTCCAAAATATTTGTCATATGATGACCTTCAGTAAATAGCTCTGTACACTTGCAACACTTTGGCCTGGGTTAAGAAGATCCACAACATCTAACTTTTTGACATCCGAGCACTAGGCTGGATCTAGAGTCTTCTTTTAGGTACCAGAGTGACTATATAGACATCCTGGTTTGTGTATGCAATCTCTGTTTTGCTGCTTCTGTCCAATGCCTCAAAAAGTTATTTTAAAAGCCTCTAAGCCTCAAAAAACTGTTACTTTTCTTGCAAGTTAGCACACAATTTATCTCGTCTACTTCGGGATTTCACAGTTTAGGCACCTACATCTGAGCTTGTCTGCATATGTGGTTCCCTTTAAAGTCAATGAAGGCACTTTAAGAATGAGTTCTCTGAGACCTTAAGAAGGCATCTTAAGAGAAAGCCAAAGTCATTGCTGTTTCTTTTACATGCTTCCTCCTGCCAAACCCCGGTTCTGCCGTGAGAGGGACAGGATATAACAGGCTCTCTGAGGATGCTGGATAATGGACAAGCCAAATAGGGCAATGTGATACCTTCTGGGGGAAAATGATTTCAGCCTGCACAGCAAAACTCTTAGAAAAGTACCTTACACATTTTAGAGAACTCTTTATGAGTATTTTTACTGTATGGAGATGATTCATAATACTATTAATTCTTGATACACTGCTAATGCAGGGACTGTAATGATATCAGAGAAAAGCTGAAAACAAACCACTCCAAGTGTAAAACTGAGAGAAATTAGATACTTTTCAGGTGAATGACAGGAAAAAACCTTGCATTCCCCCACACTAACACAGGAGAAAGATCAGATTACCACAGAAATGCTCCCAATGCACTGGGTAGTTAAACTGTTGCTTTAGCTAACCTTTGCTCAGAAAAGTATGAAGCTTGTTGCATGTACCAGTGCAAGTTGTAGCTTGCATGGCAACAACTGGGGTAAATGACTGCACTTAAAACTTGCCACTCACAGCCAGAAAAGTTTCTGCAGGAACCCAAATAGCATACTGGTTGAAGGCGGACCTCTGAGTACCACATCGGCTTATTACAATGTCACAGCCAAGGGACAGTAAGAGTTGCTGTGCTTGATTCAAACTCTTAACTTCTAGAAGTAGCATTGAATAAACAGCAGACATTCCTTTCTGAGAAAGCCCAGATCCACACACAGATATGCATATGTGCACTCACCTTGGTTCCAGTATAGAAATCATCTTTTGACCTGCTACCCATAAAAGGGAACTGCATGTGTGTATGAGTATCAATGCCACCAGGAATTACCAGCTTGTTGGTTGCATCCAGCACAACGAGTCCAGTTGGTGGCTCAGGGTTTAGGTTCGGTCCCACTTGCTGCACCACTCCATCTTCCACATACACATCAGCCATCACTGAGTGGTCATCATTCACGACTTTTCCCCCCTTGATCAAAAGTCTCTGCCAAGCTAGGTTTTGGTGCGGCATGGGAGCCTAGAAGGTTAGAGTGAGGCCTCAGCTCAGAAAGTTGCTCTTTGCCTGAGAGTACTTCACTGCCCACCCTTCTCTGAGGGAGCAGTTATAGCCAAATGGCCCTAAACACAGACCAAACAGTGCTCTTTAAACAGAGATCAGAGGAATTGACCCCTTGGCAGCTCCACCCACCACCACCAGCAGAGCCCCATGCCCAGCAAGTGCAGAGTGCAGCGAGCCTTTGCACAGGCTGGTGGCAGAGCATTTGATTTGGCCCTTTTCTGCCCCTGGAGAAAGCTGGGCCAGGCTTTCAGGAGAGTCTGGCTAGATTCTCATGGCACTTGCTCCAGTCCGCCCACAAAACCCCAAGGTGCTCTTTTCACAATGCAGCCATTCATTGGCTTGTGATGCCCAAAGGTGACTCTTTGCAACAGCACTTGAGGAAGCCAAGAGTGACCCAAGCTCCATACGGCGGTGTCCATGGAGCCTGTGAGTCCACCTGTGCAAGAGGAGCTGGGAGGACAAAGGGCGGTGGTGGCCCAAGCATCACACCCATCTCAGCAAGACCCACAGGCCGCTGTGGTGGGGACCACTCTGCTGCCACAGGACTGAGCCACCGCCAGAGGACACCAGCCATCAGGAAATGCTCTCCAGCTGTTTCTCAGGAGATGATTTGGGCCTTGGGACTCAAACACAGGCCCCATCACCTCGGCCCCTCTCCAAATCCCACTATACCGGACAATGGGCACCAGACCAGGTGGAGCAAGGAAGCCCCTCGGGGATTTCCAGAGGCTGTCCAGGCCTCTCCTCACCCTGTCCGCAGGAGGCTCAAGCACCCAGGGCATGTGGCCGCTGTCGAAGTACCAAGTGAAAACCATCTTCTGATAGCTGTTGCCTTCTGCCATCTCCACCGGGGCCGCCCCCAGCCCCAGCCCGGCGTCTTCGGGCTCACTCTCCCCGAGCCCCTCACCTACCAACCGCCAGCGGCCCCGGCCCTGGCCCCGCCGCCCCTCCCGCCAGCCAGAACCCGCCGATGGGCTCCGAGGTCCAGGGGAAGGGGAAAGCCGGGGCTGCAGCACTGGGTGTGGTCCCGGCTGGAGACGTGCCTTTCAGAACATAGACCTGGAAATAGAGGAGGGAAAGTAAAATTAGGATGGCTAGAAAACGAGCGACAAGCTTGGAGCAAAAGAGAAAAGATCTGCTGTATGGCATTCCTGGGGCACCTGGTTCTCAGGACTTCTACTGCTTCTCTCTGGCAATAACCGGGGAGTTGTGTACTCAGCAGTGACACTGCTCAGGCGTGTCCCTGATTCTGCTGAGCACCAGCATTTTCATCCACTTGACCTCTTCCAGTTCAGCAACGATGGCTTCAGAAAACAGAAAACAGTCTCTGAGGGCTGTGAGAGAGTGCACACATAAGCTACTGAAAAGATACTTAGACAAATGACAGTAGATGTGGAAAACACTCACCTTCCCATCAGTGTATCATTTTTTGTTCCTTCTCTCCCAGGGGATAGCAGAGCCATACCAGAAGTTTGCCTTTGTATCTACTCATCCCAAATTGTCTTGTCTTATGCCTCACCTTTGTGTGGTGGGATGGAGATCTCCTGGTATTCATTACACCACACAGCAACAGAAAAGGTCAAAGCTCATTCAGAAAAGCAGAGCAGAGAATAAGAACTAAGCAAAATGTCCCAAAGCTCCCAGGGCAGCTGTGTGGTGCTGAATGGGCAGGAAAGGACAACTTGCATCTGCCATGTCCACTGCAGGTAAAGGCGGTAAAAAGACAGGTGTGATGGGAATTCAGGCAGGAACTCAGGTTCACTAATTACAAGGGTATTGATGAGCCAGCCACAGCTGAGTTTCAACAATATGATTATTCAGATAAAGAGCTGGGCACTGAAACGGTGTAACGGAGCTATACTTTAAATACATGCTGCTGCTGAGCCAGCAAACCCATTTCTCCCACCATGTAGATGGGCACCTGAATAGCTGGACTGCCAGGGGTCTGAGTTGAGTGTGTCAGACCTAGATAATCACCTCCAAGTATGCTCTTGGGCTAGTGGCAAACTGTTCCTGCCCAAATCATTCCCCCAAATTGGGCAGAGGGAGACTTGAAGGCAGACCTGCCACATCACAGCAGGATGTGGTAAGCACCAGGGTATCCAGTTCCCTTTGCTTGTGTGTTGCACAGGAAAGACCTGACGTGACTGACATCTAAATGCATGAAGAGTAGCATGGCTCAAAATCCTATATATATATATCTGTTTCTGAACAGCATCAGGCTTGACCTCCATTTCCCCTCCTCATTTCCTCCTGGATAATTTAAGACTTTGTGGATCCTGCTCCTATGTGCCTAAACCTTCCCACCTGTAACTTCATGCCCACTCTGAGCTGCAAGTCCCCAAAACTGGCAAGGTAATTGAGTGTAAGGTTTTATAATGCTGTGCCTAGGAAAACAATTTATCCCACAGGTGAGCATGAAGTCAGAATTATAACTGCTGCCCAATTTACCAGACAGGAGAAAGCAAAACTGAACATCTCTGTTCCTTGCCATTCTGCAGAAATAAGATGTCTGTTTATAACCTTCCTCACTATCCTGGATATTGCTCCTGCCTTTGTTTCTTATCTGGTGCAGCAGAACCACCACTTCTAACCATGGCTGTCAAGGGTCCTTCTTAACTGACCACAGGCAAGACAACAGGTTTAAAGCAATAAATTTTACCAATGTTCTTGCTCGAATTTCTACACCTGGAGAAGCTGCTCAAAATTATTTCTGCATTTCTATCGGCGTACCTGTAGAGGCACGAGTATGAATGCAGTTCTACTATTCTGCCTTACCTCTGTCACAAGTCAAAAACACTGTGACAGAATTTGAAATTTGTGCTCTGGATTCAGATACCTGCCTCTGCTATGTAATATCTACAACATATCCTCATTTTAGGGATCTTTTCCTTACTCCTTAAAACAGGCTTATTCAGTCATCCTTTATGTTTTGCATAAGAAACCATTATTATTTTTAGGAAATACACCCTCAACTCCTCCTTTACTCTTACACATTCCTGATTTGGTAAGCCCTAATCATTCTGACTTATTTGGGGGGGGGGGGGGGGGNAATTATCTCAAAAAAGAAAAAAATCTTTTGCACAATGTAATAGATATTTCCTTAGAGTTTCCCATCATTCAAATTCAAAATAGTGACTCATCTTTTCATCTTAATTTCTTTGCCTCCTGTGTTCTATCCCTTTCCTTCCTGCACAAGCAGCACACTGGGTGACTGTAATGTGGAATAATCTTTCAAATGGAATACAAGTGCAGTATTTGGATTGTATCTTTTCTTTGGTACTTTGATAATATGATGCAACTTGGTCACAAGGAGCAACTAATGCTGAAAGCTAAACTCTTCTGCTAGATTTTGGTGGGGGGAAATATTACAAATATGAACTTGTGCCTGGCTGTTCACAGAGATTAGTTACGTTTTGTTAATGCTGGCATTCCCTAAATGCCCTTTCTCAAGGTGTGATTACGCATCAGTTACCTAGATTGCTTGTAGAGCTACTTCACGCATTTCCTCCATCAGTGATGGAGGAAGTCTGGTCTATCTGAATTGTTAAACAGTTCTTCAGTTTAGTGAATGATACATTCTCTTCCCCCAGGTTACTGTTCACCAGCTAGACCACAGTGTGGTACAGGATGTGAACGGAAGGCTCAACTGAACAAACATATTGACACGAAATGAATGCTGTGCTTATAGAACTTCAAGTCCAATAATTATGGACTTAAATTTACTTTGATGAGGGAAAGCTAACTCCAGTAGTCAAATCCCCCAGAAGTATAGAAGTGAAAGTGTTCTAACTATGGATCTGCTTACCTCTCCATACTTGTAGTGACTTGTCAAAGGGGCAAGGCAGACTTCTCCATGGTCCTTTCAGAACACACCCCATTTTGTGTAACTGAATTGGAGCTGACGTCCCGGAGTTCATTTACCAACTGCTTATTTTCAGAAACCCACAAGTGAGGAAGGAAAAGAGAGCACCAAAAAACCCCCAGAAACCAACAGAACACACCCCACAAAAACATCACAACTACATGAAGATTAAAGCTGTTGACTTAAACCAAGATTTACAGGAAAGTCACAGTACCTCCTCAGGAGAACTGCAGCAGTCCAATGCAGGAGAACGAGATGGTCCAGTGAACAAACATTCACTTTTCAGAAAGGAAGCAAAACTCACCCCAACAGGAAAAGCTGTGATTAACTTTGACCCCAGTGAATATCTGATGTGAAGACTCATTGAAACAGTATTTGTGTCCCAAACTTGAACTGTAATCTCCCCAGCCTGAATACAGGCTTTTCCACTCTTGCTTTGGCATTTTGACAGGAAGTGGAAAATGTAACTAATTCCAGCATCCTCTCCGGGAACCTGTTTTGAAAGAAAAGTTACCAGCAATACTTGCTGAACTTGTACTGAAAATGGACTCTACTTTGGAAGCAAAACAAGCCCTTGTAGCATTGGAAGCTCAGTCAGCACCCTCAGTGTTTCAATGCAAATCAAACTACAAGAAAAGTGTGATATGTAAAAAGGAACAATGACAAAACTCTTTCCATGCTTAGAAAGCTTTACATGAGGAGAAAACTCACCTCAAAACCTACGTTCTTCAATGCTTTCAGATGAAAGTGATTTATTACGGAAGATAATTTCACAGTGAATCCTTAAGACTTTTGTTCAAAATGGCCTAGCATCGTAGCACAGCTCAATCCAGAATAATTTAAACAAAACACTAATGCAGGCTCTCCAGAATAAAAAGAAGTGATAGGACTTAACGGAGGTCTCAGTAAAAAGAAGCCACCACCCCCTCCCAAAATGCCACAAACTCCAATCACTAATACCTTAATCAAAAGAAAAATTGATCACTTCTGTTAAAATCCGTACGAAAAAAATCACTGCAACAAATTAGCCTCATACAAATATGAATTTTATTTACAATTTTCCAAATTCTCAATCAAATCCAACTTCTCAGTTAAATATGTAGCATTTCTCCTTTAAAACAAATTAAACATCGTGTTCTTTTTACATCTGCAATATGGAGTCCATAGGTACATGCTATTTGGGGCATTTAATGGAACAAATTTAGATCACTGTGTATGTGTGTTTAACACCAAAGGTATTCTGTGAAGACTTTCTTCAAAATGCATCTGCCTCGGGGACAAACATTTCCACAGCCACTTTCTAATGACAATTAGTTAAGAACGTTTAAAACCCCAGTATTTTATACCAGGACATACTGTTCACATGTATTTCAGGGTGTGTTACCATGTTCATATTGCAAAGTTCCCTGCTCTATAAGCAATGCCACTGAAATCAGACTAAAGATTACCCACAGATTTAGATATTATTCAATGTGAATAAAAATGGCCATTGATGACTTTCACTTGGGTATGTGTAGTTATGGGCCAATCTGTACCTGATGTGGTACCAGTGTGATGTGATCTGTTCTGAAACTTGAAACCACATGGGTCATTATAATAAAACCTTTTACAACTGTATTGCACATAACATTCCTCAAAAGCACAAATCTACATAACTCTGTCCTGAACAGAATTTACCTGCTAACTCTCATGAATAAAATCAACCAGATGGTAAAATTGTTTATTTTGTTCATCCCAGTGTCTGTGAATGAAGAGAAGAGGGAGAAGATACATACACTTTGGAATCCATTCAATTATTTGTTGCTTCTGCATGTGATTTGTACTTCAGAGATGAGGATTTTAAAAAAATAAAGTAAAAAGCCAGACAGACCTTGGATTTATCTTTAAAAGTACCTCAAAAACATAACAAAAATTCAATTTAATTTTGATACATATTAAAACATTTTAGTCAGTTCTGCCCAACAGCATAACACGACAGAAATGCACAAGACTTTAAACATGCTGTAAAATGACATTCAACAAAGTATTTAAAATTTAATAAATAGCATACAATCACACACAAATACATTTCATACTGGATCCTTAAGCCTACTTAAAACAGACTGGCAAAGAATAAATAAAACAGTAGTTGACATTTTTGTTTTATTAAAAGGTGTAGATTCTTGTTGTCACGCTAGTAGCCACATATTAACCTGCTTATCACAAAATTGGAAGTTATGAGCTTTTTTCCACTGATCTGTTTTGCTCCAACATGTAATATCATAAAAAAATACACTAAAAGGGATTTCTTTTTTTTTTTTTGAACAACCAGTCTGCAACCAAGTAAACCAGTTTTTAAATACAACAAATAAATAGGGAATTAGTAAAGCAAATTCAATTGCAACGAAAATGCAACACCCCAAGAAAAGAGCCATGGAAATATATAGCCATTGCAATATTAGACAATAATAGTACTTAAAGTGATAGTGCTTGTGCACTAAGCTCATTAGAGACCTTAATATGATTTTAGTGCAAATCCCTTGAGTCCAAACAAGCTTTTTAACCTACAGCATTAGGGAAAGATCTATTACCAGTTGGAACTTATTCTGTAGTGTATTTGTACATATCGGATATTTTACTAACACATATTGTAATATCTTCGGCCCTTTTTTACTTCAAATCAAAAAGACGAAAGACTGGGGATTTCACATACTATTTGGCTGTACCATATTAGATTGCAGTTTAGGAAAGTCAGTGCTATAAAAGCTTTTCCCGTCAGTTAATCCGTTATATCTAAGTTTCACAAATATTGCATTTTGTACTTCTGAAAGAAAAAGAATGCTTCTAGAGAAAGTTTCTCCTCCCTTGAAATAAGTTCACATTATGATGAAATCCCAGAATATTTAGACAAAGTTTTGTATAAACTCAAAGAAAAGTACATATTTTACATTAACAATCCTTACCAGTATTTAGTATATTAAGTTACAAGTATGTTGGCAACAATACAACAGAGTCAATTCCTAAAGGAAAATAATTCTGTACAAATTCACCTGTTAATATGGGGTTAAACAGGCAGCCAGATAAGTCTTGAGCAGCCATGTTTCTGGTTTGAACTACAGCACCAGGATAAACTAAATTTGAAACTAACTGGGATAACTTCACTTTAAAGAGTAATCGGATTATACTGGATACACACACATCATGTATTCAGAGCCATTAAAATGTTCACTCTACTGATTCCATAACGTCATCCAGTATAAGAAATGTTTAATCAAACGCACAGGCTAAAATAGTTTTAACATAATGTTGTCCTGGATTTTTTAAAACTAAAAACTAGTTTTAACTGTGAAGTACAAAACAATGACAGATATTGCTCCAACTTGTACGCAATCTTTCCTAAACCATCCGTACCTAGCAGAGTAATAATGCCTCATCGTCACTAGTTTCATTTTTCACTGTTGCTTCTAAGCAGGTGTCAGGTATCTGGGCAGTGTGTACGATGCCACAGCTCTCACAGGGACCATCTCGACTGCATGACCTTACACCATGATGTGTTGCACTGTAAGGCTGTCTAAGCCCTGGTCCTTGATCTGAGCTGAGATCAAGTAGAGGTCTTGAACAGTCATTCATGTCAAAGTCTGATGCTACATCAGAGACTGGAATTAACATTTCAACATCATCATCCTCTTCTCTTCCACTTACCCCATTATCAAGCTGTCTCAGAGGACTTTGGTTCTGATTCACTGAGCTTGATCTCCCTAAAGTAAAGCGTACCCATCGTAAGCCTTGAGTCATACGACTTAGCGCACTAGTGAGCTGGTGACGTGCGGGACTTGTGCTCGGGGGCTCTACACTTGTCACTTCTCTTCCACTATCCGTGTTACTGTTACCACCGCTCTGAGCAGAGGAACTCCCACATGCTCCAACTGTTGCTTCTATTGCTGTTGCAGGTGGGACTTTCTGAGGCAAGGTGGCAGCAACACCACCAACTGCTCCTGCTGTGTCTCTTCTTTCGTTTTCTGTGTCTGTATCATCAGATTCAACTGAAAACAGACTTCTATGAGTATTATTTCTTTCAGCTTCTCTACTAGTACTTTGGCTGGCAACATCATCTCCATCTGCTGAGACCAATGCCAATGATCCAGAATGACGTGACCTTGCAAAATTAAAAATTCGATTCCAAATGTTACTTGATCTGCCAGCAATAGGGAGTCTGATTGAGGTAAATCCAAGCTGAGATCGCACTGCCAGTCTCAGGTTTTCCAGAACTGAAGCCTAAATGGGAAGACAAGCAAGAATCAAGTGTTGACAGTATGTAGACATTGTTCTAGCACAAGAATGACAACTGTTGTGCAAAACAGCATATAACCACAAAGTTCAATGGAGAGTCTTACGTATTTTTAAATGTTGCATCTTTAATATTAAGGATCTAGTTTATGTAGCAACAGGCCATTTTAAAACCTGCATCTCTAGGACGCAGCCCAGGATGCGATTGGCCTTCTGGGCTGCCATTGCACATTGGTGGCTCATGTCCAGCTTTTCATCCACTAGTACCCCCAAGTCTTTTTCCACAGGGCTGCTCTCTAGCATGTCCAGGCCCAAATTCTAGATTCTCTTTAAGAAAAATATTATAAACAGGGAAATAAAAGAGAAATATATATGGAAGAAGCAGTGGAATGAGAGAGCAATGAAGTATATAAGGTACATTCCTGACCCAATCAAGGACCTCTAAATAGAGGCCAAGTGAAATCCAAGGCATTATAAACTGGATTTGGAATACTGATCACAGAAAAGCACATCCACAGATCCACTACAGACCCAGGACAGCAGGTATACAAGATCTGTTACATGCAATTTTACGAAGAAGATAAAGTAGCCACTGTGGATTTTAGAGTACAGTACACAGAAACATGCCTCAAAGTTTAGGATTTAAAGACAAAATCTTCCAGAAAGATTTAACAGAGGTGACATTTCCTTATCCCATACCATGGGGCTGCCTAGAATAGACACTAAATTTAATATCCTCTCTAGCAGAGGCTTGCATAATCAGTTGATTGCAGTTTCCAAATGCTTTATTGCTTCTGTTTAATTAAAATCATTTTATGTGTTCTAAACCATACATTTCCCAAAGTTGGTATATATTTTTTAGTCATTGAGCTATAGTTTGATGCACTCCTGAATTTTTCTGCTTGAAACCATGTATAACTTATAAATTGTAAGGTAACACAAACATATCAACACCTTTGACTTGAGTGTCCCTTACTCAAACTTATGGAAAACAGTGCCTCAGCTAAGTAGTTCAATTCTCAAATGCTTGGGTAGAAGCTCTACCTGATACCCACAATTCTGAAAATATTCACTGATGTGTTTAATTACAAGATAAAGTCCAGACTTGCATCTTTTAATGAAGATCATGGCAAAATGACAGAATATTCTTCAGAATAGCTGAAGCTTTTTCCCCCAGTTAAGCATTTAACACACATATATATATATACACACACACACATATTTCACATTGTTTACAAACACTGAACTTCAGTTCTCATGCTGTCAACATCAGCTCCGTTCCATCATCCCTCAGACACCACAGGGCATAAACATCACAGTATCTAAACAATACTTGATGCACAACCTACCTCTTCCCCTCCAATAGTTCATAGAGTAATATTTGAATTCAAGCATATAAATATATTCAGTAGCCTTACTTTCAAAAGCTATGGGAAGGACTGCTACCCACCCTTGAAAACCCAGCTCTCAAGGCAGGTATCAGTTTTAGGCAGAAAGCATTAAATACAAATCAGGACCACCAAGATTCCTTTAGCTTCAGACTACTAACTTCTAGGAAATCTCAGCTAGCTATCTTTTTAGGCTAATTTCCTAGTATAGCTACTTAAGTTTTCAAGGCCACAAGTCTTAGCAGAAATACTAGTCTTCGAAATGGGAATTTACAAACAGTCTTTCGATGTTCTAAAGTATTGTACATGCATCAGTATTTTTATGGAGTGTGAAATCATGATTACATAGACTCTGAAGCTACCACATGACATGTTTGTTATATGTCACTGTGAAAGATTGCCACCTTCTGTAAGTCTTTCAAATTCCATTATATTTTAGTTCTGAAAAATGATTTTAAATATATCCAAGCCAAGAGCGGTTAATTCAATTTAAGTCAAACTGAAGATAAAAGGAAATTTCAGTCACTGCACAGATTTTTAAAAGCTCCAGTACCAATCTCTGAGCGCAGTCACTATGTGTCTAGGTTTTCCATAACTGTCCCCTCTATCAGATTTCACTGTAGTAAAACCCAAGATCTTTAGGCCACCTTTGTGAGGTTTCACGATGAAAAATGAGTCTGAGCAAGCTCTTTGTCTGAAAATCATAATGTTTCCTAAATGTGTTAATGTGCACCAAACCTGAAGTGACCTAGACAGGGTAAGGATGTGCAGGAAACACAAGTTTGTTCCAACTTACCTGTACCAGAGGACTTACACATCTGGCCATGACAACTGTAATGTCTTAACAGACTTTCTTGAGCTAACCCTACAGCAAGAGGCTTGTAAGCATAGCTGCATCACAAAGTGGTGAAGCTCAAGTTTGGAAACGAGAACAGGCAAATCAAATTTGTAAAGGTACAGAATTGTCTTTAAACAGAAACATACTGATCGTCATCATAACAATGATAACTTGCCCAGTAGGAATGAGGGATTCTACAGTGCTCATTATAGGAATTCATTAGTAAGCTCATTAATAAGTTTTAGTGCTAATTTAGCTACTGAAAAATCTTCACCATGTCTCTCTTCATAATGTTTTCAAAATATCTCATGCAAATTGCAACTTATTTTCCTCTTTTCCTCTGCAAAATCCTGTATTTTTGTGACAAATCAAAGCTGCTGCTTGTGAACGTGTATGCATGAAAGAATAAGTAAAATCTATGGTAGAATAAGTGTAATGAAGACAGTTCTCTTCAAAATTAAAAAAATCCCCTTCTTATGGTCTTGTAAGTATTTTTCTTACAAGCTTAGCAATATTAGCTGTGGGAGTAACAGCTAACAGTAAACTTTGCTTTATTAACTGCAACACATAATACAAGATAATGCCAACTCTAATACAGCACCACAACAGGATTCCTAGACTGAGACTTTTCTTGTTTCACAGAACAACATTATAGCTGAAAGCTATTTTTCTAAAAAATGAAAGTTGTTTTGATAGAAATTCATTCATCAACTAAATAAGAATTGTGCTAATGATTCAAGAATCAAGATGACTAGACGCTATTAACTCCCATTTATTAGCTTTACTTTGTTACTCATTCCTGTTAATTTTATATGATATCACAGCCTTGCCTTTGCCATCATTTTTTCTCTGCATAGTGGCCATGATCGTACCTCAACACGTATGCATAGTGGATACGAACTACCGTTTTGCATTAGAACTCTCAATTCTTCTTTGCCAAATTTCAAAGTGCTAGCTTGCAATCTTGACTTATACTACAACATAACACAGAACATACAACTAGATCTACTAATCTATTACTTTTCATGCAAGAGGGATTCTATAGTGAGCATTACTGGCATTCATTAACAAGAAATAAAGCCTGCAAAGAAAACTGTGTGATGCTACCATATCATTATTTTGTCCAAGGCCTAATCCTAGTGTAATAGTACTTGCTTTAAAGGAAGAAAAGGAAATTCTATAGAACAAGAAAATACAGATGAAAGTTAGAATACCTTCATTTCAACCTCCTTAAAATTAAGTTGTCTGCTTGCCATTTTGGAAACTTACCTGGTTTGGTGAACAAACAGGGAAATCTTCAACTGGTGGAATTAAACCCTGGGCAATTAACTGTCCATAGGATGGGGGAGCTTCTCTTCTTAAAAGTTCAGCCTCAACCCTTGACAAATGGGTTTCAAATGATCTTTCAAAGAGAAAAGAAATTTCATAATGTGTAAGACTATGATGTATATATTTAAAACTACATCAGTCTATTATAATCTGAAATAATAAATTTCATGAGACAAAGTTCTATTAATTTAACTGAAATCTAATTGACAAAGAATACACAATTAGTTCTTGCAGTCATTCCTATGGGTCTGTCCAACTGAGACAAGAACAACAAAATTATCCCAACTATTCCTAACACCGCCCCCCCAATGAGCTAAATATAAAACACAGCATAAGAGATACTTATTTTATAAAAATGGAAGAATGTGTAATCCGGGTATGAGATAGCCTACAATAGAATAAACATGCTGTTAAATACAGAATTGAGATATTTAATTGCAGAAAGGCAGCTTTTCCACACTTTCTTTTTGGTAACAACATCTGAAAGCTTAACTTTCAATAAGCAATCAGAATACTTCTATTCCCTTTTAACTAACCTCTTTGTACTGTCAAAGAAGGAAGAACAATGCCTTCAGAAACCACATGCAATGATAATTGTATGTTAATAAAAATGACTGAAGTATAACAATGAGAGATATGAAAATACTTTGAAAATTTAAGTTCTCGAGGCCATCAGTTCTACTTACCTTCGCTCAAACATCCTGAGTGAGTACAATTTACAAGTACATCCCAGTGCAATGACAAGCAGCAATCCACAGATAAGACTCCCAATGACAGCTGCAGTTATTACTCTAGTGGGCACAATGACCGGGCAATTCTCTTCATCGCTGCCATCGCCACAGTCATCTTGAGAATCACAAACCCAGCTCTCAAACACACAGCGGTTATTTTTACAGTGAAAATTTCCTGGCTGACAGAAGAAACAATTTTTTTCATCTGATCCATTAGGGCAATGATTCTGGTAGTTGCAGCGATCTGAACGAGGATAGCAAACACCATTTCGAGAGCAGGGAAATTCGTCTCTTTGGCACATGGTGCAGTTGGTTTCATCCCTTCCATTTGGACAGTGCCAGTAGCCATCACAGCGTTGCTGCTCTGTGTAGCAACCCCAATTCCCACCGCACGGGATTTCCCAGGGCAAACAGAAGCCATCTACTTGATAGGTAGCATTGAACCCTCTTGCAGCATTCACTTTGTCAGCACAAAAATGCACTCTTATCTGTCCTGAGGATGAAACAACTGTGAGGGGAGCATGAGAGTCAAATGCTGTTAGCACACGCAACAGCCTCCGTGGATTCTCCTCTAATCCATCGTATATTTTGACATAGTCTCCTAAACCTGTACCATCAAGTTTAAAATCAGTGAATCGCAAAATTACTTTGCGATGGTCACCAGTGTCTATCAGCCACGTGCAGTTGCTTCCAGGTGGATAGAAGTCAGGATAGTTGGGAGAATTGAAAGTACCATAGAAGTAATTTAACCTCTGCCCACATGTTGGCACATCACAGTCAATTTCGTCTACTAGGTCCAGACAATCAATGTTACCATCACATTTTAAAGATTCTGGAAGGCAAGTGTAAAGCTTGGTGAAGCGAGAAAGACACCGGAATTGATTGTAAGCACAAGGTTGAAAGGAAGCAGCTGTCGGAGGATTAGCTTTGGCACAGATTTCTTCATCTGAGTTGTCTCCACATTCATTCATATTATTACATTTCCAGCTTTCTGGAATGCACTTCCGATTAGCACAATGAAACTGGTTACAACCACAGTTTGGTTCATCAGATTTCCCTGAAAAAAAAAAAATCAGTTATAAAAATATTAATTTCTTTTATAACTTAGCACTTCATGGTTTGCATCACATATTTACTGCACCAGGTACTTCAGAACAGCAAAACAACTATTTGAAGCATCTGTAAATCATCACAACTTCCAGTAATTTTCCAGATAAAATAGTTTTTTCAAGTTGAAATTCTATCAGGACATCAGCATGAGCCTCTTCCTTAGCTGCTTTCAGTCAAATAACTTTAACCAAAACAAGAGAACAATGCTCATTCATAGTGCTGGAAAAAACTGGCTTCTAAGGTGCTAGAAATAAGTCTTGAAAATACTGTTTCTCTCCTCTATCACTCGAAATCCAGAAACATTTTGTCCTGCAGCATTGGTTACCTCCTCAAATTCTTTCTTGTAAAAGCAGTCAGACCTCTCTCCTGTTTCAGCAGGTTCCTACTTTGTACCAAAGGATCTATGGCAAGAGAAGCTGATAGTTGAAGATTACCTATTGCCACCAATGAAACCTCTGTCCTTGCCTCTTCCACTGCTCCTTCCTCTCCTCCAGCATCTACTACAAGCATGCAGCAAATGCAAAATCACATACTTGCGTGAACACAAAATTATACTTCAAAAGTTAAGGATCCAAGTAGTGGTCCAGCAAACATGGAAGTGTGTGGGGTTTGGTTTTGTTTTCTGTTTTGTTTATGTTGTTTGGTTGCTTTTTGTTGTTGTTGTTTTTGTTCATTTGCTTTTGAGGGGTTTTTGTTTGGTTTTGGTTTTGTTTTTTTTTTATTCTGAAAAAAAGAAACACTTTCATTTAAGAAAATGTGGTCTACTGACTACTACAACACTTGTAACATCAATAATTTTATTTATTTATTTATTTTTTATTAAAGTTCCAGCCATATTAAACATGGAAGCATAGCTGAGAATCAAGCTATTTCAGCTTTGCAACAACTTATCAGAGTCAAATATTACTGTACCATTTTAAAATCACTGCAATTTATAAAAACCATGGTAGAGACTGTGAAATTGGTTATAAAACAAACTTCTGCAATCAGTCCTCCAACTTGCCAGCTGGGGTTAAACCATGCAAACCCAGGTGGTCCTACACAGCACTAATTCAGCAAATAAATATATACTAAACTAAAAGAACACTATAAATAGGGTTTTAAAAAAAGAAGTAGGAAAGACAGATGATAAACTTACTGAAATACAGACTTTCCAAAGAGAAAAGTTCTATCTTGTTTTACAACAGAACAATTCAGACTGGAAGGGATCTGTGGAGGTCACCTAATCTGCTCAAAGCAAAGCTAACTACAGTTTGATTGAGTTGTTCAGGGCCTTGTCCAATCGAGTATCTTCAAAGTTCCAGTGCACACAAAGTAATAAAAGTCCTCATATCTGATCTGAAATTTCCTTGCTGCTACTAATCTGCTGTGATAGGTCAAGTCCTGTCATGCCCCTGTTCTCCTTTTTGTTTTTAGTATCTTAGAAAGCATTAAAAAGAAATGCTCTACCTTGAAATCAATTAAAGCAAACAAAAAATGCAACATCAGCATCTGAAAAATTTCACAAATGCTAAGGCTTTTAAAAAAAGGAAAAACACAGGAAAAACATGAAACCAGCAACAGTGAAATGTTCTAAGTACTGCTGAAGAGTGCTTAAGTCAATACATTCACTGACAGAGCGTAAAAGGAGAGCAAACAGACAAGTAAGTGCTGCCAGTGATTAACTTTCAGAAAGTGGAAAAAGGTTGAGCAGAAAGATATAGCAAGGAGTTGTATATATTTATGGCAATATTGTAGTAACAAAACAGGACATGATTTTAACCTAAGCTCTTCCTTCTGTAGGTTTTTAAACATCCCAGAGAAGAGCTACCTACTTGGTCCTGATTTATTAATCACTGATCCAGAAGTCTTACATGTGGGAAGTCTACATAGGAACCATAAATCACAGAGGTAAAATAGTAAGAGATGTACAAAGTAAGATTCATTGGAAGCTCTCCCTCAAAAGACTTCAGGATAGTATGAGATAGTTAGCAAAACCCATGTGCAGTTCTAGCCAAGGAACTAACAGCATCTTTCCATGCATTTACAGCAAACATAAACCTCTGTACTTCTCTTAACTCTATTTTCCACTCTACATCACTATTATTAAACTCCATCCTATTCTGATACCCATAATTTAAGAGGCTGATAAATTAAAAGGGATGGGAGGAAAACAGAGGGAAGAAAGACAAGTAAAGTGACATAAAATTTACTTTCTAGTCAAGTACTGTTCTGAACTGGAATGCTTTTTTTGTTATTGTTTGTTTGAAATTAAATATGAGTATTTACCAGGAAGACATTATTTACTTTAAACAAGAATTAACTCAAACAATTCACATGGCCTATCTTCCACATCCGATTTTAAACACAGGGCTCCTTAAGTGGTCTCTTTTAGGCCTGTAATCTGCATTGTTTCCATCATTCCAGCACACACAAGCCTAACCAGCATCCATGTAAAACAAGCATTACTATTTTTTCCTCGTTTTATAAGATCACATGTGACCTTTAAGAGCAGCATTCACAACACTGGATTAAGTACTTTAATGAGGCGTTAAGATTCATTAAAACAAACCAACCAACAACCTAAACATACAAAAAACCAACAAAAATATTTTGAAAAAGACTTTTAAAAACCTCGGATTAAAGTCTGAAGCACTTTAAGTACTACTGGATGATGCTAACAAGAAATCATGTAACAGAAAAAATTGCTCATAGTTGAAAATGTTACTGTTTCTTCTGAAAGGGGTTACATACTGAAATTCTTTCAAGATCAGTGGAAAAGAGAGGAAAAGATTTTCAGGAAAGCTCTACTGAGCCTGTGGCTTGCCTCTTCTGCCCATTCTACACCTTTATTCAAAATACCCTTCCTTCTCAAAGCCTCTCAGGCAGGAACTCTGCCTTCTGTCGGTGCCTACCAGGCAAGGGAGATGAGCAGGACAGAAGTTGATGCCTCACACAGTAGTAGCGTGTGTGGGCAGTTAGCAAAATCAGTAGTAGAGGATGACTGATTAGACAGTGACTTTTTTTTCTCCACCACCTTTTTTGGTGAGACAGCAGTAAGTAAAACCCAGGTAGAATGTTGCCCTGAAAGCTGAGCCAGCATCAAATGGGAGTCTGCCAACACTTGCTAAGCTGCAAAGAGCGAAGCGTAGAGGAAACTTTTGTAGACCTGAAAAACAGGCCACAGAAAGGCATAAACTGTCCTGGAAACTTCAGGCTTGTAGAGGAGCTCTGACAAGGTGGAGGAAGCCGTTAGATAGAAAGAGTGCAGAATACAGAATGGGCAAAACCAGCTTATGCAGAGGAGATCAGAGCTCATTTTTCTGAATCTTGGTGGAAGTTTTGAAGATCAGCAGCAGTGGATAGGTATGAAAGAATATGAATTGTTTTATGGAGGAGAGGAGTTACAAGTTACTCCACAGAGATTTGGAGCAGGCCAGACAGTGGAGTACGGGCATACACTGAGGAAGCAAGTGAACACAAAACCAGTATGAATACAAAGAGGAACCTAATCAAGCATTTGATGATCATACTATTATATAAAATCCTAATATGCCTCAAGGCCAGAAAAAAGTTTGGGCCTACTCTTTACCCATGACTGTCTTCCTCCTCTCTCTTGGCAACAGATGCTAGAGCAAAAGTTGCCCACAAAACAGTCTCAAACTATTACCACAGGTGAATAGCTTATATTGCATGCTTGAATTATCCAAGAAAAATTTTCCATGTACAAAAACATGTCTATACTTGGCTAGAATAATTGTTCATGTTAATAGGTTTTTAAGGTGTGTTTAAGAGAGAGAGTATACCTCTCAAATGTAAAAAGAATAACAGTGTTTCTTCCTTCTCTCTTCCCTATTTATGCTCTTCAGAAGTCTACCCAATTATTTTAACAACTAATTTTATTTTGATGAAAAAATGTCAAATCCTAAGCAATGTTAAGAAACCTCCCAAGCTGCCTAAGATTAACACTGAATTTTTGCCCTGCCCCACCTAAATCTTTCCCTCTGCTCCTTACTGTGAACACTAATTCCCACTTTGAATATTTGTGTACAGGATTAAAATAATCTATATACATATACTTTCAATAACCCTTGAATCAACTACAGAAAATGCATATGCTGTACCCTGCTTCAAAGAAGTAGTTCTTGAAACAGAAAACAAAAAACACAATCATGAAACTGAATTAGGTATCACTCGAAGCATACCAGCAAAGTAGGCTAATCTGAAGCCTTTTCTGGAGATGCTGTCATCTGAATGAAATCTGATCCAAACGTGATCCTGTGTAGAGATGTATGGTGAAGGAATGGAGGAGCCGCATGCTCTGTAGCCTTCAATATTCTTGTAGCTTCCAATTGTTAACCAATCTGAGCTGCATCGTCGGGATCCCTCAACATCAAAATCTTGAAAGCTGAGGAAAAAAAAAAAAGATAAAAAGAGGTGAAAATTGCTACTGAACTGGATATTACACAACAAAGCTGATGAATTGCTACACATAAAAATGGAAATTAGCTGTAAACTCTTTTCTGCTCTGAAATAAAAAGAGCAGCTTCTCCATCCATGTAAGAATACGATTTAGCCTTGTGGTGATGACACTTCTATGTTATGAGGACAGGAAGAATCCATTCTGTTAACTAAAGTATTGCATCCACTACTTAAAGAAGCTCAGTTCTGCTATAAAAAAACATTAAGCCTTCATAAAAAAAAAAAAAGAAAGAATTCTGTTAATGCAACTGTCTTTATGAGTCCCATTTAATGACGGTCATATAATACTAAGTGGTTTTATTTAACTGAAACATCATCAGAACTTTAGCTAATGCTGCACTTCACCAATGATATGACTTGTAATTATAAATACAGCTAAATTGTTCAAAATTATGATTTCAGGTAAGATTTGCTTCCAGTTGCTCTACTTGTTTACCCAATGGCTATGTCATGGAATGTCATGGTATGGCTACCTATAGCAAGACATGCTGTCATGGTAATGAAGTAGAAAGGGGAGACAGTTGGGAGTGTCTCGGTTTGAGTTCTCCAGCTTAAGCAATATGTTCCGTTTACTAATGGGTCTGGCCATCTTGTAGGAAATCATCAGTAGTGGAGGGCTGCTGTGTGGAGTCCTACACAATGAGTCACAGAAGTAGCTGAAGGAGAAGGTGAATCAAGTCAGTTTGCAGAGGTAAAAGCCATCCAGCTGGCTTTGGACATTGCTGAGCAAGAAAAGTGGCCAGTGCTCTACCTCTACACTGACTCACAGATGGCAGCAAATGCCTTATGGTGGTGGCTAAAACAGCAGAAGCAGAATAACTGGCAACACAGAGGTGAACCTATTTGGACTGCTACTCTGTGGCGAGATATTGCTGCCCGGTTAGGTAAACTAGTTGTAGAAGTATGTCATGTAGGTGCTCACGTACCCAAAAGCCAAGGCACTGAGGAATATCAAAACAACCAGAACGTGTATCACACTGCTAAAGTGTTCCAGTCAGACTTAGACTGGGAACATAAAGGTGAACAATTTTTAGCTTGGTGGGCCCATGACACCTCACGACACAAAGGAAGAGATGCAACATACAAATGGGTGGGGTGGATTTAACTATGGACACTATGGTGCAGGTTATCTATGACTGAGAAATGTGCACCGCAATCAAACAAGCTAAACGGTTAAAACCTTTGTGGTATGGGGGACGATGGTCAAAGTGTAGGTATGGGGAGGCCTGGCAGACTGACCGTACCACACTCCCTCAAACCTGCCAGGGTAAGTGCTATGTGCTTACAATGGTGGAAACAAACATTGGATGGCTGGAAAGATACCCAGTGCCCCACGCCACAGCCAGTAATACTATCCTGGGCCTTGAAAGCAGATCTTGTGGCGATGCAGTACTTTGGAAAGAACTGAGTCAGACAATGGGACTCATTTCACAAACAATCTTATAGATAATTGGGCCAAAGAACATGGTATCAAGTGGGTATATCACATTCCCTGTCATGTACCAGCCTCTGGAAAACTGAATGATACAACAGACTGTTAAAAACTGCCCTGAAAGCAACGGGGGGTGGGATCTTTAAAAACTGGGATAAGCACTTAGCACAAACCATCTGGTTAGTTAAAACCAGAGGACCCTTCAATCGAGCCGGTCCTGCTCAATCAGACCCTTTACATACGGTAGAAGGGGCTAAAGTCCCTGTGGTGTATGAAAGGAATCTGTTGGGGAAAACTGTGTGGGTATTTCCTGCTTCGGGCAAAGGCAAACCCATTCGTGGGGTTGCTTTTACTCAAGGACCTGGAAGTACTTGGTAGGTGATGATAAAAGATGGTGAAGTACTGTGTGTACCTCAAGGAAATTTAACTCTGGGTGAGAGTGCTTGATTTAAAGCTGTATGTTAATTGCATAATATTAACAATGTTCAGTAAGTGCCTTTCAGGATAACATAGTGGTCATGACCAGAGCTAGCTTCAGAGAGTGACATGCAGTGACCTCTTGAGATGAACCTGCCGGCACAAACCACGATGAATTCCGTGACTCTGGACAAAAAAGGATTGTACAGAGAACACAGCAGCAAACCAGAAATGAAATGTGAGGCGTATGCTAGGTAGATAAGTAGAAGAAAACAATGTGAGAGAAAAAAAATTTAGTTTTATAAAAAATAAACTGTACAAAAAAATTTAGAAAGCATTCTTAGTAAATGAACAGCTCTACCTACTTTACATTGCATGTATGCCAGTTTAAAATTTAGCAGAAATATTGTTCAAATTAAAAAACACTACTTCAAGAAAGAGTAACTGGTGTCAAAGCAAATACTTCATAATGCTTCTTAGGTCAGCAGGTCTGTACTGGAAACTGAAGTAAATCTGCAGTTAATGCAGTTTCACCATCAGCCTGCGAAGCAGCGCTGATTTGTATCTTGGTGTTAAAACCTGCCAAGATTTCCCTTGTGGCAGGAATGGGGAATGAACTGATGAGAACTTGAACTGGCGATACTTTTTTACATGACTATTTTAGAAAAGTTATAAGGTATAGGAAAATGTGAGGAGATCCCTTCATAAAAAGTCAGCATTTTCAGAACTGCAGTCACATCTATTGATTTACTATTTATACCCTGTCACTTTTAAGCACACAATGAGACTTCATAGCAATGAAGCATTGCAGAATTTCCCCTACACATTTTAAAATGCAGAATTCTTATATTTCATAGACTTTATAAAGAAATCAAATAAATAAGCACATAAAAACTTTCTAGTCACCAACTCTTCAGTTGAAAACAAATGCTACATGGCTGTGTAATAACAATTCAGATAAAGGAAAGGCAGAAAAGAGACAAAACAGAAATAGGAAGGCAATATATAACTGGCAGCTAATGTCTAGTCAGTACTTCTTCAATCCATGTGGTTAATGCAGGAGCACTGTTACCTTATAGTAATGATCTCCCCTGGCTTTGCATGGATGTACCAGCTACAGTTGATTCGGGCAGGATACTCAGAGGGCCACCCTGGACTTGTGATTGTCCCGCTTGGTGATCGAATTTGTTCTGGAATATCTCCACAAGCTAAAAAAAAAAAAAAAAAAAATATGGAACACAACTTGATTATTGTAATTTTTTTAAAAAGCCAGTAGAACAAAAATTTATCAACACTTATCATCAGGGAAAATATCACACTGAGCTAGAAGACATAGCAATAAAAACAATGTCTAAAGGAGTTTGTAATGGACACACGTCACAACATGCAAGCCAAAAGATGTTTTCCAATGTTTCCAGTGCAGAAGTTTATTCTAACATCAATTAGTACCACAGATTAAAGAATGATTACTCTCTACAGACTTTGACAACTTCATTAGTAATGTGAACGATCCTGTATTTCCTGATTTTATTTTTAGCCTTCACAAAGACAGTTCGATTTAACTATGCACTTAGACCTTATGCTGACAAACGCATTAGAAGTTGAAAAATAAATTAAAGCAAAATAATCAAGAAGTTGAAATTTCCTGTCTTAAGAAGACCCAGCTCCTGGCCATCATTATAATACCCTCTTCTAGCACTTGGCATGGAAATGATCTTCATCCACGTAATTCAAAGGCAAAAAACACTTACTGCAGCACACTTCATTCATAGATATTAAAAATTAGGTTTACAAGAGATAATTCTTAAGAGGGACTTGCACATATACATTTCTGATAATGGACTAGAAAGCTTGTATTTATAGGACTAACTCTACCCAACCAAAGTAGCTCAGCCATTTGTATTCTTATTTTATTACAGCCGCAGCTTTTTGTACTGACCTTAACTCAATTGCTTGTTCCTTTCACTGGAGTGTTCTCAACTCTGCCGATTTTATTTCAAATACTGTACTTACTAGTTGTGTGGTTTTGTTTCACTGTTTGGGGTTTTTTTCCCCCCTTGGCAGCCTCACATCCAGCACCTGTCATGCAGCATATTCGCAACCTTCACTGAAGTGGCGAAGGTCAGAGACTCGCGCTACTGAGTTCGAAATTATGAGGAAGTTGCAGAGGTCAGAAAACACATTAAAAATCATTGCCCTCTGTGCTTTTATTTTACAATTTCCTCACTGCTAGTCCGAAACTGTGTTTAAACTACTTGTGTTTAAACACACAGTAGTTTAAACACAAGAACCATTAAAAATGAGAAGGCATTTTCATGACTGAGTGACGATCAAAAGTTTTTAGAAGTTTTTAGATTTGAATATGTATTTGATTAAAATAAATCAGAACTGATGTAGTGAATAAACATAACGAAGAATTAACGGCATTTGTAATAGTGCAAGAGTTTTACTAATCTAATTTGCAAACAGGTTATTTTCTTTTCCTATTTTTATCCACAATCAAGCTTTTAAGATCATTTTTCAAGAGTACGGGGACCTGAAATTATTGACTAGCTCAAATGCAGTAGAAAAAGTTATATTCTTAAATTATTACTTAAAAATATTTCTATATGGCATAACAAATACATTTCTAAAAATAGGTTTAAAAGGATTAAAAGAAAAAAATGCTGGCATATGTGTGCATGTTTTGTACTACCCAAAATATATATATATCTATCTAGAAAGAAAAATAAAACTTAGTAAGTTTGCTCTTTCCACGTACAGCTGTAAGAAAACATTGCATAGGATTTATCCCAATATCTAGGGAGGAAAAACTCTCAAAATACAGGACTATCTAGTCCCTGGAAACGTTCTTGTTCTCATTTTGAGCAAACCCCGTAGGTGGTGCTCTAACACCATGCTGTTTTGGAACACTAGTCCTGGGTGAAAGATGGGGATATACTTTACATCTGTTCAACATGAAATGGAAGGACTAGAAAGAAAAACTGATTATTTGCAATTAAATGTTGAAGTAAAATAGCATTTTTAATAGGTATGAAACAAAAACACATGCAAAAAAGTAGAAGCATGTGTAAAACAAATGTGCCAAGCTTACAGACGTTGGCAGTAATTCCATGCACTACTTGCTAACTACTGAAATAGCGCTCAGCTTAAAATATATTGCTTTCAGGTGAAATCTGTACTATTACAACATTCATCTGGTTTTAGATATTTACAAACCGACATATTAGATTTTGTCACTGAGAACTTCTCAGGAAGCTTTAAAATTTGCCTGTGAAAGAAAAACTAAGACTAGAAAATAAAAGCAATCCATTCAACATATTTATTAAATTTTACAACTTCACCTCAAAAAATTTAAGCATGCTGTATATGTGTACATACATACATATATATACACACACACATATATATACATATATATATACACACACAGCATATGTCTGTTGAACACGAACCTCCAAACACCGCTAGCAACTGTAAATTACTATGCAAGTAGCTCTGTAACTTCCTATGCTGGCACAGCACACCCTGATATCTATATTTTACTCAATCCAATTCCTGTAGTAGTACAAGCAGTAGCTTTTACCTGTTACACAGGTTTGAATGGAAAAAATTCCACATGGAAAGCTTGTATAACCAAGCTAGTATTTTCAGAGCACCCCTGAAAATTTCCAGTTTTACTCAAATTCAGATTTTTTTTAGACTGTTTGCAATACCAGCCATATCCTTATATTTTCTATACTCTTTTACTTCAGGTGGCTTTTTCTGTTTCCACTAAAGCTAACCCTAAAGAACTGAGGAAAAAATATGACCATTTCCAACACCATCCAATATGAGAAGAGAGGAGTAGACTACAGAGGGCATGATGAAGCAAGAATGATCACAGGCACTAAAATCCAGAACGGAATGATCAATACTGTACTTCTGCAGAAGAGAGAAAAATCACACTGAAGAAAGTGTGCATATGACAAAGTGGAGGTTAAAAAGAAAAAAAAAGTTGGGACTTGAAAACAGAATAGCAGCTTACTTAACTTCATGTTAGCTAGACAAGCTAAATGTACTTGCATACTTGGCCTACATTCATGCACCGAAATCTCTTATAACTCAGGAGACAACAGAAATCTCCCTTTGCTTAAAAAGTATATAAAGGTCAAGATCAACAGTGTATAAGCTGCACTTCAGAAGTGCTGTCATTTTGAGAGACAAGACTTTCTCAGAAAGATTCTTAAAATCAAGGATAACCTTCTGAAATACAACAGTTTAAAAGGAAATCTACTTTACAAAGATAACAGCAAGACTTTAAAAATCAATTCCTGACTCTTTGCTTAACTAGATTGCTTCTTCTAAAGCTTTTGATATATGTAATTTTGTATAATGTAACACAGAAAAAAAATATGTGTTTGCAAACATGGAGAATGTGAACATCAAGAAGGGCATGGGAATAAAAAAAAAAACAAACAATTCAACTGACAGCGTGTCAAATAGAAACATACCAACAGAGGCAAACATCCTTACACTAAGTTGCAGAGATTTTTCACTTCTCATTTCAGTTGCTAGTGCCTGAAGGCATTTGTCACACAGGTCAGTTATGTCTACAGGAGTTTAAAAACACAGGAAAACCAACTAGGGTTGGAGCGATTTATCAGAAGTATTAAAATACGTAAGAACAGCAAAATGAAAAGTAGAGGAGTCAGGGAAAAAAAAAGATATGAGTTTGCAACTGAGGCAGAAGCACAAAACAAATTGAAAGGTTGCATTGTAGAGAAGCAAAGACACATAGCGATGCATGCCGAAGATGTTTTCAAATCTCATGCTGGTGGCTGTAAGAATTTTAGCTGGGCATAAGTCCAAGTCCCTCCTGCACAACCATTTCTACATGGGTGTTGCCTCTGCCTACATTCCTCTCAGTTCCCCCATATTCTTTGGTACAATTTTGCTCATCCATCTCTTAATGGTTTTGAACTCTTTCCTTTGTGAGCCTTTATTTTATTAACAATCTATTTGCAATTATGTTACTTTGCTATAACTGTTCAGTAGATTGAGATACTGTAATTAGGACTGATGATGTTTCACAGACTAAAGTGCAAAATAATGGTCAAAAAAACTGCTGAGAACATAAGCTGTGCACAGGTTTTCCTGGTGTATTTGGATTTTCTTGTAGACTTTTTTAAAAAAACACATACAATAGTTTTCCTTATTCCCTTCTTCCTGAAATTTGTTCACCACTCCACATTACGGAACATGACCATAAACTAACTATGGGATGTTGCCTGGTAAACAGAAGAGAGCCAATGAAAATTTTACAGTACTAAATTCAATTTGCAAGTTATAACAAGAAAATAATTAAGAAACCTATGCAAAAATTCTGTAGCAAGATCTACAGAAGTATCTGTAGTAACAGTGAACAACATGTCAAGGAAAAAAGTCACTTAAGAAAAGAAGGGAGAGGAAGATTAGGGATTTATCTTCACAGTAATGCCAGGAGATTAGTTGAAAAGATAAAAGAATTAGCTTTCAATGTGAACCACAAGATGATAAGGTATGCATTATATTGGACATGGTAAGGACATGAATGCAGCTGGATAAATGATCTGAAGGTGTTTAAAACAGCTTAGAGTAAAAAGAGAATAATGTTGTGATAAAGTCTAAACCATGAATAGGGAGGATAATTATTGCATTTGTAACTCTCAGGAGCCACTGAAAGTCTTATTTGGAGAACTACGGGGGAAGAAGGCATAGGAATCTTTGCCTCCAGGTCAAGCTGAAAAGCTTTAATTTAAAATGCCCTTTGCTCTGCAATACAGAGACACACTCAGTAAAAAGGAATCTTTT
>VZZY01010479.1:55006-67573 GCA_013400335.1 Eurystomus gularis
TTTGTTGTGAACAAGTGTTTTCCCTAATGTAGAAGTTCCTTAAAGCAGGAGGGTGGGGGTGGAATTGGTTTTGCAGTTGTGACAATTATGGTGCAACATACCCCAAAGACAGACCTGAAAATATTTCTCCATTTTTCAGATTTTAAAGGCATAAACACTTGTTCTCTAGTGATAGCTTATCCACAAGAGACTACATTCCATTATTGCTGCTGGTAGAAAAAGCGTGCTCATATATTAGAGGGGTACCTGTAACTTGGCAGATATAATATACAGCAGAAGCATAAAATACCAAAGACCACAGAGGTCTGCGCTATTAAGACATAATTTAGTAAGGCAGGGCATGTAGCCTTACAGTGGCAGCGTGACAGGAAATCTACCATCAAGACAATCACTTCATTTTAAATCCCTTCTCAGTAGCAACTGTCCAAGAAAATCGCTTGCTTGGTTTTCAACACCAACTTAAAGTTGGATTTAGAAAGATTAAAGGCCAGATGTCTTTGGTTCTATTTTACAGAAACCCTGCTTAAAATTGTTCTGATAAATAGGAAGCTGCCCAGGTATGCTTGATGAAATATATAATCTCCAAGTTCCAAAAGATGTTTTGAAACAGTCTGGGTCTCCCAAGGAACTAAAAAAAAAAAAATCATATAAATCCACCCCCATCTATTCTACTTGGGTCACACACCTAACATTTAAGATGTACATAACAAAGAACTGTATGGAAAATGCCACTGGGTCTGTCTGTATGCTTTCCTCAGGTTTTCATTAACAGACCACCTCCATCCCCATTATGTCTAAATTCTCCAGTAAATAATTTTCACTTTGTATTAAGATGGAAACTTTAAGAGTACAATATTTGTTTTTCCCCAGCTTTGGGGGGAAAAAAAAAAATCCAGTGAGGATTAAATGGAAATCCTCACTGGATCTTTCTTCCCAGCAGTTAAAGGTCTGTCTACCAGCTGCTGTTATCTTGTATAGAACATACATTGTGTTCTCCTCTTCTTGGCACTGCCTATTCAAAGATGCTGGCCAAAGTACTGAAAGCAGAGTCAAAAATTCCATTCACCTCTTGCCCAGCAGATGCTTTTCTATGTGTATTGTGACCTGTGACATGATTTGCAGTAAACAGAGGGGTGAAGGGTTATTAAAACATACACTGAAAGCTGCATAGCTGGATTTTAGGCTGTCTCTGTATCTCTCACAATTCCATTCCAGCAACAATTGTTCCAATAGATGCAAGTACCTAGGCTGTTATTTACTATTTACAGTGCACCATAAATGTACTTATATATGTGTATCGGATACTGTGGGACCTGAGCATGACATAAATGCTACGGAATAAGGGGTGGAGAAGATGCTGGGTTTGGCTGGGGTAGAGTTAATTTTTTCCACAGTAGCTGGTATGGGGCTATACTTTGGATTCATGCTCGAAACAGTGTTGCTAACACAGGGACATTTTCATTCCTGCTGAGCAGTGCTCACACAGAGTCAAAGCTTTTTCTGCTCCTCACCCCACCCCACCCCCAAGTAGGCTGAGGGTGCACAAGTTGTTGAGAGGGGACACAGCTGGGACAGCTGACCCCAACTGACCAAAGGGACATTCCATACCATGGGACATCATGCTCAGCATATAAAAGCTGGGGGGAAGAAGAAGAAAGAGCGATGCTGTTTCTCTTCCCAAATAACCATTATGCATGATGGTGTCCTGCTTTTCTGAAGAATGCTGAACACCTGCCTGCTGATGGGAAGTGGTGAATTGATTCCTTGCTTTGCTTGTGTGTACAGTGTTTGGTTTACTTATAAGTGTCTCCATTTCAATCCACGAGTTTTCTCATTTTTACTCTTCCAACTCTCTCCCCAGTTCTACTGAGGGGGAGTAGTGAGCAAGGGGCTGTGTTGTGCTCAGTTGCCAGCTGGGTTTAAACCATGACAACATGATACTTGGTGCATTACTGCTGTTGAAAATCAGCAACATTCTTCATGATGTAGTACAAGAACGGATAGCAAAGATCTTCTATAATCAGACTTTTGACAGTCTCTGACAGTCAAACAATGAAAGGGCAGTATGGTGTAACAGAGACCATCCACTGACCATATGTTTATCCAAATCTTAACTGTGTGCACAAGTAGCAATATAATGTTTGAAGTAATACTGCAAGGATAACTACTGTGAGATGTACAAGCTGTTGTCAAAAAGGATGAGTTTGCGTATTTTAGGAGAAGGGTGTGAAAATCAGTATGATTTCCAGGGATTAGTGGCAGCTTCCCTATTGAAAGAATCAGGCTTCTATTCTTCTACCCACTGAAGAAGAGTTTTTATCTCCCCATCTGCACATGTTCCAAGTATCTCTGTCATAAAACACGACTAGCAGCTTAGCTGACACTGCTTAATGCCTGAAGAACAAAGACTATACAGTAGTATCGTCTAATGCCTTAATGAACATACAGTCACATCACCAACACAGAATGGTCCCAACCATGGCTGCTGAAAAGGTCTAAGACCAAATTATTGGAAGAGAACACAGCAGGCTTTTATACGTGTGCTGCTCTTATACCTTGTATTCTCCCAGCATCTCATCAGTTTCTCAGTTTCATGAGTTCTAAAATTTTTTTCTTGTATTAAGGAAACTGTGCAGTCAAGTGTACAGTAGTTTCAGTTACTGCTTCAATCTAAGCAGGTGAAATGCATAACTCCTGGATTTATATTATTTGATAGTACCAGTGTCCAAAATTACATTTCAATAAATTTCATTTCACAAAAACTTAACTATGGAAAGAAAATATCAATTCAACTTAAGCCAACTTTTCTCTTAGTTCAATGTTTGTATGGAAAAATAATTAAGCAGTCCACTTAGAAAGGCATAATCTGTTCACGAGCATGCAGGTATCAATTTTATCTTATGAGAATTTTTCCATGTTCCAGTTGCTTCATTCCTTATTACATGCTGCAAAAGGCAGTAATAATTTTTATAGCCAAATATCTCTTCATAAGATACCAGGTGGCTTTCAATATTTACTATTTAAGTCATGCATGAAATTTAAACATTACAAAAAATGACTTACCCGTTGACACTCCTGAAATATGCACATTTTCAGAACGTTCTGCAAGAGCACCATTTCCTAAAATTAAACATAATGAATAAGCTAATTTCCAAGATAAAATTTGTAAAAATTCTTCAGATACCTTTTTACAGAACTGAAAGGACAAAACTGAAGTTATTTTAATTAATATTAAACCTTAAAGGTCCTACATTCATTTTATGATAAAAGTTAGAGACAAACTAGAGAAGAAGTTAGTATACAATGAAAATAAAAACAAGCATCATTAGTGTACTGGGAACAATAAAATACACTAGAGAGTTAAGGAACAAGAGACTGACTGTAGCAAAGATTTTTGAGAAACCAGGCATTTTAGATGGCAGACTCTGCATGATTTTGCATCAAATGCCATTTTCTTTTCAACAACGGTTTATTTCAATACATCTTCCCCATCTCCTCCTGGATCAAGACTTGTGAGCAAACACTATGCAAATAAAGGCATCCAGGGGAAGACATCCATCTATTTCATAATGAATTGCAGCCTCCAGGAAGTGGCTACCTGAAAGAGGAACTCCCCATAAATGTTCATTAAAACTAAATATACATGCAAAGATAACGAGACCCATGTGGTCATCAAGAGCTAAGACAAAAAAGTTTTTCCTCCAAATCCGAGACAACTCCTCCAGAGAAAAGGAAGTCTGCTAAAGCGAATACATTTGCTGATAGGTGGTAGCTCTGTTACAGGATGTGACAGATAAAGCTGTATTTGTGCACACTTCTCCCCCACTGAACAGCTCTTATTCTCCTCTCCTTTATTCATTCTTTTAACCTTTACAATAACTTTTAATAAAATCTTCCAAGCATTTCAGGACAAGAGAGCTACTTTCATAAATAAGCTCATTTGAACACGGGTAGTAAATCTAAAATGTAAAACATATCACTAAGCAAATTTTAAAACCATAACTCTTCATCATTCAAAGTTTTGCAATATTGAATATTTGCCTTGTCACAGATTTTCATATATGTGAAATCAAGTTGTTCTACCAGCACTGCAATGTATGTGTGCTACGTCTGGGTAACAAGAACTTTAAATACATGAAGAAAACATAAATTCCTTTTATACCAAGCTTAAAGACTGTTAAGAGTTGACCTAGAACATACACACCTAAGCAAGCATCTCAGTGCTCCTCCACTGTAGTGGTTACAAATAAAATGTTTCAGAAATCGCTCCCAGGGTTGACACTAAATGCAAAAAGACCTAATTTTTACTACTTAAAGACACAATACAGTTAGAAACCTGATGATCAGAATTTGTAGGAAAATGGCAGGTCTAATTTTACTTAAATAAATAAGTCAGTCCTTGGGCTCCTAAAAGTGACATGTTTCCCCTCCCATTTTTAATGTACTGATTTCATGGCATATATTTACATACCAAGTTGCTTTATCTCAATTTTTTTTAAAAAAAACCAAAACAATTCTACACTGTAACAACTCCTCCTCAACATTCAAAAGACAGAAGTATTCTAAAACAAAAACTATGTCAAATACTTTTAGTGACCAGCTATTTTCCAGTTAAACTATTTTAAAAAGTAAAAATACCTGTAAGTTTTAAAAAGCTATTCTACAAATCACTTCTCCATTTTGCATATAAACTGACATCCTAAGGAGTGTTTGCTGCTGACTTCAAATCTTCAGTAACACTTAGCTCTAAATTTACAAAATAAACGCCATCTTTGTTGTAAAGCGATTTTACTTGTAATGGATTCCACAGAAGCACATTTCTCATTGTCTTGCTTTCTATTATTTCCATCTACATAAGCAAAACATCAACCCATTTCAAGACCTCTTGTTTTAAGCTAGAACTAGCTTACTGGTATTTCATCTTTCAAATTACAGCAGGGATTGCACATGCAACTCTATCCATAGTTGTTACTGAGCACTGAAAATGAACAGTAGGAGAAAAAAAAAAAAGAAGAATTCACAAACATTTAGAAACATGTAAAACCCTGAAGTAACTATGCTGAAGACAGTCAATATCTGGGCAATCCACTGATGCCCTCAGAATGTGAATTACAAACAAGCTGCCTATACACAAAGACCAGAAAAACAAAAACCTCAGAATATTAATGAAATCAGTTCTGATAAAAATACAATAACAAAACAAGAAAATACTGACATAATACTGCAGTGTATGTAAATATAAAAAAATTGATATGTAAGTACAAAAAATTGACAAAACCTATAAATCAGTAATAACGAGAAGCACTCAAAAATAGGAACTTGCATCCAAATCCTGTACACATTAGAATTAATAGGGTAAATTAAGAAGAAAACTTAAGTCAATAAGCAAAATTGGAACACTTTAATATGTTCCATATAAGTATGCTTTATGACCTAACAATTAATTTCTTGACATAAAGCAATGCCACATTTATTGTCAAACTAATTTTAGTGATTAATCAGAAGAATCATTAACGTGTGATGATGAAGTCTTAACTCGGATCCAAGCACTATAGTATCAAAATAAGGCATTTTAAAAAATTATTTCCTTCCCAATAGTCATTCATTACATGAAAGATGAACCTTAGAAACCTTCCAGAGTATTACTTTCTTCTTTATTGCAAACCGCCACTGAAATAGTGTGTTCAGAAGCTGTTTAAGCGTCACTAACTGCTGACATCCTTTCTCAAATTTTTAGGCAATGATCCTTATACGATCTCAACAATTATGTCACACGGTTCCATATAAATTGAGCCCACTAGAATATATCAGGTAACACATCAGTAATTTCCATTAAGATATAGGAACATAATTATCTTTGAAATTCCTGTTAGTCTATAAATTTAATACAGCAGAGTATGAGCACATATATATACACTCACATATATATTTTATATATATACACAAATAAAATTTTCTTAGGTCCAGTAAGCTTTTGTATTTGATGTTTTAAAGATGTGTTTGCTATTCATTCTCATTTGAACCCAAAGTTTTAAACTGCAACAGGTGCCACCTAACAAAACTTAACAAAAAGATTGCCCACATCAGTTACAGGAGCTGGTTCAGCACGTGTGACAGCACAGCACTGGAAGACACACACTGAGAAGCTCCTGCACAAATCCATTCTGCCTGTGAGAAACAAAGTAGTTTTTCAAAAACTGAAATATTTCAACACTTTTTTTGGCATCATCTTAATAAATAAATAAATAAGATCACTTTTATAACCAGGACTATACCCATCTCTTTCATATCCTTTTATAAATGGACCATTTATTTTAAGTGGTACTACACATAAACGTATGTTAACTCTAGTCCTGAAGCTTGAGATATGGTCAGCAACTGCATTTAAGCTAGAAAATTCAAATGGACAAGGCTCAAGATTTTAAAAAAAGTGTTTACTACAATTTTTTCTACAAAAAAAAAAAAAAGAAAATAATACCAGAACCTTTGGTACACAGGATACAAGATATGTTAAGCTACTGCCATCCTCTAGGTTAAACAAGAAATATGGAAAATAGAAAGCCACTGAAAGTACTTAAGTGCACATGAGTTTGTTGCCACTACTGCTGGTAATACCTCTAAAGATTCCTTGACTGCAATAAAAAAAAAATAAAAATCAGCCACTTGGTTATTAAATGAGTTAGACTCCATATTTATAGAGGGTGTTCATAGTATGGAACAATCTCCAGATTCTGAGGTGCCCTTCTGTCTTGAATAACTTAAAATCTCTTAAATGTTCAAAGCATGGTTATGGTCAAAGTTGGTCATTGACTCTGACAAACTCATCCATCAAATTTTACTTTCATAGCAGAAAGCCAGTCCCTTTGACTTTCACCAGTTTTTTATATCCCACTCAAACCCTCTGGACTGAGCTGCTATCTTGTCTTAGGAGCAGGCAGAAACAGACAACAGGTAGTTCCACAAATACTTGAATTAATTCCTTTTGATTTGTGTCTTACAGGTGACTGACCACACAAGCAGGCAAGATGACACTAGGTTTGCCTTCAGGTTTTCCAGCAGTTGGGACATTTCTGCCCTATCAAACTGCATTCCAGATATATAAACTTGGAGGTTACAGACAAAGAGCACAAAGTCTATCTAAATACTGGTATATTTGAGATGGCAAGCAATGACTCTTAAATGAAAACTGTATTTTAATTTCAATTTAACTAAAACTACTAATACAAGTGCACAGTGAAGTAATGAACATTGAAAAAGTGTAAAAACGTTGTACATGCAACTTCGACCACCATGATTGTAGAAATCACATTTCATAACTTCTGTATGGAAGAACATCATGGATCTTGGGACTCAGTTAAATTCATATTTTACTGAGAAATTGACTGTTGAAATGAAAAATGAAAAGAAAAAAAATCAATAGCGGCAAACACATTAGACCAAGTAGCTACAGTCCCCCTGCCAAAAAAAAAGCACCGATGCTAAATTCTTCAGTATCAAGATTAAGCCTCTGTCACTAGCTTTAACAGCCAAATTACAATCCCCCTATAAACAGAATTGTATAAATTGAGGAACTGCTGTAACTAAATGGCATAGAGAAAGATTTTTTCTAAACTACCTTGCATTAAGTATATTGCAGTGCATACTGAATATTTCTTGACCCGCAATTATCACAGGGAGAAGAGATCAACACTTCCTGTATAGAATGTTTCCAAACACCCTTTATTACAATACCTGTTCAACTTGCTTTACTTCAGAAAGGTACTTCACGACCAAACTTTGTTTCTTCATCCTACTCTCAAAATTCTTGTCCACTCTGTATCTTACAGAGTAAGCTTAACTTGTCTACACTGCCTCTTGTCAGCTGAAGTTACCTTGCATTAATCTTCACCAAATTTTGCTTCTAGCTGACAAAGTGGGGATGGTGCCACCAAAATAAGAAACTTACTACATACTTCCATGAAGAAATTGGTGCTGCCTTACATATCACCCCACTAAAAAGCCACTTAGCGATGGCTCTGTAATGCCCTAGTCCAAAAATAGCACTATCTTCCTTGATTGAGATCTGGGAGCTGGAAATATCCATGATGCCTCTGTAATATTCCACCGCACTTCTCAGAAATGGTCCCCTTCATTTGCACATTTTGTGACAGCCCCAGCCAGTGGCCACCCCACGCCCCCACTTCCTGCAATTATCTAAGCACAGTTGTTCAGAAACAAGCTCCACCTGAAGACACCCTGTGCAGAACTGAACCACAGTCACGCTCATCTGCTGACTTTGTGGGAGAAAAGTGCAAAGGCTAACTGCCCACCCGTCATACCTATGGTTAATCTTAAGTTAAGATGTTACAGCTCAGAGCAGGGCATGCAGGAGACCAACAGAAAAACAAGTATTACCACCCTCCTCCAGATAAACTAGATGACCTTTAAAGGTCCCTTCCAATGCAATCTATGATAAAAACATTTGTTCAGAATATAACCCGAAATACTATACTGAATTATTTACACGTAGGCCACCTGCAGTTAATGAGCCAAAAAATTCGGTAGGTTCCTCATTAGTCTTTCGGCTCTTTGCTTACAATCTCCTCATCTCCTAAACACTTTGGACTTATGTTTGTTAAACTATTGTGCACTTAGAATTAAATGCATTAGCTGCAGGGATTTAATACTGTAACAACAGCAAAGAGCTACACAGTATATGGTCACATTGCTGCCAGTCTCTCCTGTATGCAGAAGGGGTAGTACACCGTAAATTGAGATTATGCAACTGAGAAAAAACCCCAACACTTTCTATAATCTCAAGTGAACACGAGGGTATAAAAGGGACTAGACTTGCTTCTTCATCCTTTATAACCTAGAAAGGTCTCTGAGAATATGGTTTCTCCTCTAGTTTCTCTTCTGTGAAAAACATGTTCTCCTACCACTGCTAAACTCTATTACAGTAATTGAGACTTTGCCTTCCTCACAGGACAGGAACAGAGCTACATGTGAAACTTCAACATTATAAGAGACAAGGAATTGAAAGTGGAGCAAATAGAAAGAAAAAGAAAAAAAAAAAAGAGCAGTCTAAGCATTTGAAACTTACCCTCCCAGAACAGTTCATGAAATAAACAGTCTTATTGTTACAAGCAATGTTTCAAACTAAGGTCCAGCAGAGCTCAGAGTACACAGTCCACTGAAGCCAGGCAACACCTGTATATTCTGTATATTCAGTAACAAAAAGGCATCAGTGTCATCCCCAGGTTCCCACAGAAATTAGTCACAGCCTTTACCGGTGACACCATTTCATTATTTCCTGCCTTCTGATGGCTTGGATTGCAATCACTGCATCCTACTGATTAGAGATATGCATGAAATCAAATTAACACATCTGTGCATCAATATGTATTTGGATTAACTACTCCAGGTAAGATTTATGAGCCACAGTCACGTCATACTTTCATGTCTTTCTTGTTCTTTTTTATATGGTGCATTTAATCTTTGACCAGAACTTTGTCCTTCACAAAACTGCTGCTTACTTCCTTGACAAAGGGCAACACATGCTTTTACATAAGTTCATATATTTCATTATAAAAGGCAATTAAAAAAGCATAATGAGAAGTGACAGTATTGACTTTTAGGCAATAACTGATTGATAATCTTCAGTTTAGTTGAAGAATCTTTGCGAGAGTTATTGACAAATTCTGTATTATTTATTGTTAAATCAACGGTTTAGTGTTAACTAGTTCCATGCAGTTCCCATATTTCCATAGGGTTATGTACTGAGTCATAGGAATTTCAGGTGGTCATCCATAAAACAGCATTAAGCAGTGCAGCAAGATGTAAATTATCTTTCACATAAGAGAAGGATTAAATAACCATTTCTTTTAATATAAAATTACACATGCAACAGAAATATTGAGAGAAAGCCTTACTGCTGCACAGACATCAGTCAGAATTCTCTACTAAAGGCAAGCTGAGCAACAGTGACAAGACTTATTCCAAATCCCTCTAACAGAAGAACATCTGCTGTAAAGAAGATACAGTAAATATATCTAAAATGTCAAACAGCAAAAGTGAATGCTCACCCGAAACAAGAAAGCATTGTATACTCAAATACTACAATGGCATAATTAATTTCTTTAATTAAGGAAAGAATAAAAATGACTAACAGATGAAACTATTGAAATAGTAGCTTATTTAGTTGCGTTTATGATACAAAAGCAGGAAATAAGCACATAAAATTTCACTGTAAAAACAGATAAAGCACAGAATTTGTTTACAATACTCAATGCTGTTATTATATGTAGTACCATTTTTAACTTAGACCAACTGTGATGTAGTTTTATTTAGAAAACTAAGACAAGAACTAGAGAATAATTCTGCAGTCAAATTGTTTTATGTATGTTTTAGATCTGTAATTTTTACAACCACCAATGGGTATGGTGCTGCCAAAAGTCTACACTGTATACTTAAAACCTGTCCAACATTGCAATTTTGTATCACCCTCTTGTACAGTCCTTCCCTCCTCAGAGGGATTTTAAAGGACATGTAGCTGCATGACACTTTTGAAAAACAGGTCTTTATTCATCTCTTGGTGAATAAAACACAGCCACAAAGTTTTGAAATCTACACTGACTGTACAGAGCCTAAACCCAACATTAATCAGCACTTGAATGAAGAGCACACATTTTTATTCCTGCAATCTTGGTAACACTGACTTTAAATCTCAGAATAAAAATATTCTACTTCTTTTACATTCTTTAGCATTGTAACAGTATTCCTCGTACTAAAACAAAGGTCTGTGTTAGTTCTTTAAAAATTAGCTATTAAACAGGTAGTCTAAAGATCCAAGTTCACTACGTAAGTGAATGCTTTGAAGAATATACAGAGGTCAGATCATAAGAGCTCTACCACTCCTTCTACCAAAATATAATATATCCTTTACTCCTGATAATTTCACGGTGTTAGCTTGGCATTGTCTACATCAGTATTTTATTTCAGATAAGGACCATGCTTCTGAATATTCTGATTTACTCTACTCTAAAGAACCAAAGCACTCTGATGTGCTTTGGTTCACATTACACTGTGGCCTTAGAAGCATCAAAAAGGATTCCTTTCAGATGACACACTCCTACCGGTACTCAGTCCTCTGGGCCACGCTAAGCAAGTCCAAGGAAGACCCTTCAGAAACACATACAGAGCAAACAATGGATCTTCAGTGTAACTTGTTCTGCTTCACAAATCCGTTCCTGCCAGGCTGTGGGATGTGTCAACACACAGACACTTCCAGCTACCCAACATCCCACGTGTGCTCTCTGTTCACCACAGCTTGTGTGCTGCCAGGGAGGCTCCACCTCAACTTCAGGCAGAAGCTTCAGAGGCCCCACAGTCATCTAGTGTGAGCAACAGAAGTTCTCTTTCTGGATTCATTAAGCACTGTGCACACGATTCACTGGTATCACACCCATCGTGAATGCTGTCACAAAACACACACACAAATTTACAAAATTCCATATACACCATAATGAGATGTTAGCATAATGCAAGTGTAACATAGATGCTGCCTGTCAGATGATGCTGAAAGTATTGAAACAGAGGCCTCAGTAGCACCAGGATATATTATGCAAACATTTGGAAGATGCCGAAGCCTATGTGAGCTCTTGAACTCCTGCTCTATAGGTGTGGCTTCTCAATCACCTTCCACTCTTCCTTCTCCCTTCTACAAGGAAGGGACAGCTCTGCCTTGTTGCAAAATAAACATAAAAAGCAACCAGCAGTTCTGTACTTGGCTGTGTTTAATGTAGCACAAACCTTTTCACTGGGTGTACCAGAAGGAGAGACTCTCACAAGACAGAAAAGAGGAAACACTTCTGAAAGATCTCTGCACACCAGAGTAGCAAAATAACCAGAGGTTCCTTTATCCTAGGCTGCAAAAGACAAGCTCGAGTAGTAACTATAGAAACTCTTGATTTAATGTTGGGGGTGGGGGACGTGACACATTTAGTCACACCTGTAAATCCTACAAGACAATTTTTAGTTGAATCTGTCATTAAAATAGAAAATTTTAAATTAATAACTAAATTAACCCAAGAGAAGTATTTTTGTGTGAAAGTTTCAGAAACAAACAAACAAAAAACCCAAACCAAAATAAAAGAGTAAAAGTTTCTTAGTTGTAGTTTGAAAAGGTGGGGAAAGAAAAGAACCTGACTTTTTTTTATTCTCACTCAAAAATTCCACAAACTATTTATAGACAGCTCTAATATACTTGGCAGCAAGCAGTGGAAACTGGAAATCTAACAGAGACACTGGCTCAGCTTCAACAAGATCCCTGATTTTAAGCACATTACTAGTTCTATTCACGTCAAACCCTGTACTTCTGCCCAGCCAGGTACAAAGGAAGTTACTTGACTGACCACTGCCTGCAAGTTGTACGTGTTCTCAGGTGGAAAAATCTAGTGCAGCATTTCAGATTAGATAGAGAGTAGAAAAAAATTTACAAAAAACAATTAAACAGTTCAAACAGTGAATGCAGTCTTCTACATTACAGCTAAATCTCAAGTAGCTTTAAAAAAAAAAAAAAAAAAAAAG
>VZZY01010479.1:67584-88941 GCA_013400335.1 Eurystomus gularis
AAAGATAAGGAAATCACAGGAAAAGAGAGTAGACCAGAAACTGAGGGAGGAGGGGAAGGGGGTGTGAACAGAAAAGCAAGACAGACTATGTTGCTTCCCCATCCTTAAATAAACTATCTCCTTTATAAGGCTGAGGTGCCTATTCTTAACTGATTACACCCTATCATGAATGCAAACCTACCAATTTGCCCTCCTATGTGAACACATTACACTGCCATATTACTTAGAAACCTATAAAAAGCTGAAGTTGCTAGCTGTTTTAAACAGTTGTGTTTAAAATAATAAAACTTATTCACTTTAACAAAGGACTGCTCAAAGCCTTTGTACATGTTCAACTGCAGTAACTATTTCTTTTCATCTGAAATAGAACTTCAGATGCTAAAAGTATTTCACATTTGAGGAGTGTGAGACTAGGGGAAAATTTCGATGTGTGGGCTGCACAGTGCTTATACAGAGGGGGAAGAGCATTTCAGATTTGATTCATACTCTTCACAAGCTTCATGCTTTTATCTACTACAGTTTCTTTAGATCACTGTTGCAGTAAAAAAATTGGGTTTGTTTTTGTTCCATGCAGGTTTAGATTGATTTCCCATCTTAATTCCTTATAACTACAGGAACAAATGGCAGTAGTCAATAGTCTACATATAGGTGGTATATTATATGTTTTAAATAATAAAAAAACCTCAACAAGCAAAAATCTACAGTTAACCAGAAGGCTTCAGGCCTCTGTCAGAAGAAGAATCACAGAATCGTCACAGAATCGTCACAGAATCACTTCAGATCACATATTCTTAATATATAATACTGCTGGTTAGCCTATTTCCTTCAAATTAGTTTATTCCATTCAATCCTGAAAAAAGTGCTAAAAGAAACAAAATCATTAAACTAATAAATGCAGCCATTATAAATCTATTATAAGACTGCAGAAATTAAAATATGTGCTATTACCCCAAGAATCCCTAGTAGGAACCCTCAAAACATCCAAGCTTCTAGTTCCAGATGAGAGCATGACTCAGACTTAAAACTGACTTTTTTTCCAAAAAAGACTTAAGTAGCGTAGGAGTACTTGATATTGGGGAGTGGGGGAGAATCACGAGGATTTTTGAAAAGAAGGAAAACACTGCTCCACTGCTGCATCTTTATTATGGAGCCTACATCTCATGTGACCAACAACTCAAAACAGAAGAGAATAAAAACAAAAAACACTAGTCATGCTGGAGAAAAAAAATTAAAAACCCCCAACCTAATCACTGTCCAAGGTAAATCCAGAGAATAATGGTTTCAAAATCCACAAAGCTCATTGGATTCATAAAATAAAATTACAAAAGAAATGAAGGAGGAAATTTCATACTTCTGACCAGAGCAAAATGCAGCGAATTGAGAAATCTAACCATAATTTCCAGATTTGATAGACTATTTCTAGAACACTGGCCTGAGCAAACCAGGGAGTCAAGAGTATACACCTGCTGAGCTTCAACTCTGCCTCCATAAAGGTAACAACAATAAATTAAAAATAACCACAAAGCATCCCAGCTGCATTCACTGTAATGACAGAACTGAATGCAAGCCGATTACCAGAAAGGGTAGTGAAGCAGCAGTATATTTACATGCACATTTTGCATATACATCAAATATAGAAATCATAAAGCACAGCATATCCTCATTTGAAAGCTAAAACTGTGTTTTCTTCCCTTCTCTCTACTTATTAAGATCAGGTTGGATGGGGCTTTGAGCAGCCTGGAACTAGATGATCTTTAAGGTCCCTTCCAATACAAACCATTCTATAATTCTATGATTCTATTACTAGAAATAAAACTTTGATTTTGACAACCTTTTATACTCTTTAATGTGTTTTGGTTTCTTTCTGATAGAACTAAAAAGCACTGCAGAGTTCCCAAGAAAGCTTGTTTTCTCTAATTTACAAAAAAGTTCACAGAAACCACAGACGTTGCAAATACTTGTGCAGACTTGTTTATGCAAAGTCTGGAAGCCGGGGTTTTTAGATCCCTAGCACCTATTCAGACTGAAAGTGAACTTACACAAAAGGTCATGCAGGCTGCCCAGCTATCTTCCAGTAATACAAGACAGAGTCTCTGTCCCTTATTAATGCTTCACTGAACTAATTAAAGTGTAGAAGTAACCTTGCACAGCGTAACTCAGCACGCCATCATTCACATGGACTGCAACAAGACAGGAAAAAGCACAGCCAGAGGAGGGAAGAGCTCCTGAGGCAAAAGGCAATGCACTGCCTGCCTGCGCCTGCAACCTCTGTAAAACAATGGGTTTTGTTAATCTCATGCAAACACCCATATGCACAATTCATTTCATTATTTACTATGAATAATTTGATCTGCTCTAGTTATAGCAGACAGAAGTGAAGATGTCACTGAGTTTCAAGGGAACTACAACATGTAGGTGTTTCCATCCTCACTATTAAAAGACACTCTACATAGTTCTTTCTCTACTGTTGTCAGCTTCAAAATTTCAATCACTACAATAGCAAAGGCTATTAATTAGCTACACTAATTTTCTGAACTTGACTAAACTATGCTGTTCATTAAATATCCTCAGGACTTGAGAAGAATGAGAGATGAACTCGCTAGAACTTGCCAGTCATCGCACACTGCATTCCTCAAACTGCACTGTGAATTGCTTCTATTCAAAAAAGACAAGACATTAATAGAAGACAGATTGCCTGCAAGATACAAAATTGATTTTGCTCAGATTAATAACTTCTTTAATTAAGAATCAGATCTTAAAATAGCCAAGGTATACTCCTGATATGAACATGGGTGCACACATACTTGCATGAGTATGCTCAGTCCCGGTGTAAGAATTCTGCATGGCAGACTTGCTACTTTTACATTCTGTCATTCAAACTAATGAGTTTCATCAAAGCAAACAAATAAGGGAATTATCCAGTAAAACTTATTTTCTTTTCAGTGTTTTATGCGAGACCTGTGTACACTTGGAGAAAACTGCTACAGCTATGTATTGATTCAAGTCCTTGATTCTAAAATAGGAAACTTTAGGAAGTCCCATGGATATTTTAAAAAGTCTACAAGTAGTCTATATGTATTTACATAACTAAAAAACAATAGGCAAACAGGTGTAAACCTGTAAGACTCAAACTGGTATTTCTTTCCGTCTCTTTGGAAAGAGGATCTTTTATCTTTTTTTTTCCCCTTTCCTTCCATGTTATCTGCTATTAATCCTGTTATTCTTGTCCTGCAAGAAGGATGCTGGTGGCTCTACCTTGCACATCAGCATGAGTACACCTGTAAAAGAGTTCTAACACCCATTAGTTCAAACACTATGCAGTGTCTTAAAATTAACTTGCGGAAGCCTTTACTGGGCACATGATATCTGTAAAACACACTAACATACTGCTGCGTTGTTTCACAACAGCACAAATAAGCTTTTATCATTATAGCTTTATTGTGTCAGGAACAGTACAAACAAGAAAAACAACTCTTGCTCCACAACACTCAGTGCTTTGTGAAAACATTGTGTGTTACATTTTTATGAAGGAAAGAACAACCAAAAAAAGCACAATATATAAAGCAATTGGAAATCCTAGCCCATCAGGTGCCAAAACAATCCAATGGCATTGCTTTATGAGAACCACAGCAGAGTCAAGAGGATTTGAAGAAAGCAAATACAATGGCTTTGTGTTTCCCACAGACAGATCTACCCAGGTGGTGGGAAGCACAAAAGGAAGAACAGCTAAATTTGAGTCATGTTAATAAGCAATAAAGCTATCGGTATTAAAGAACCACTGCAGATCAACAGGATAGTAAAATCAAGTGAAAGGGAACTTTGACTTACAGCTCTCCTGTGCTAACAGCTCCTCATTGTGCTTCACCTTCCTTCTATCCCCCCAAATCACTCAGAACAAAGTTCAAAATCCTGGACACCAGAAGTAAAGGCTTGTCCTTTTCCCAAAGTGGAAACTTCGAGAAGCATTTGGGAAAGTCTGAATTACATTAATGTGTTGGAGGTAGCTATAGAGACAGGAAAGCTTACATGAAAAAAGTTGTAAAACAGTAATTGCAATATAAAGACTGTTAACACTGCCACCTTTCTATCCGATGAAAAGAATGCACATCTGACAGCCAGAATACTTCTTTTCACATTGCACAGTACTGCAGGGTACTGGAGCCTCTTGCCATGGGGATTCCCAGCAGCTGATAAACACCATCTTCCACTATCAAGAACTAGAGAGAGTGTTGGATAGCACTGTGATTCCACAATTGCAAAATGGAGCAAAGAAATCCTTTCTGCAGAGCTGAGTGTTTGACATGACAGCCAGTTTAGACAGCTGTGACCCAGCAGAGTACCACACGCTTTCAGGACAGCCCTAGCATACCTAAAGTTAGTCAAAGAGGGCAGAACAAAGTTTGTTTCAAAACAGTTAACTATCTCATTTGCCTGCTGCCAAACTACATCCCTGAAACACACAAATTACCACAGTAAAAGTTTAAAGTAGACACACAGCTAATCCATTATGTGGATTCTGTTTTAGGCTTTTTGCAAGTGGAGTATTTGTTACAGAAAGTAAAAGACCACAGTGACTTGTAGATACTATAGTGTACAACCCTAAATGCACATCCTGTGCCAACTCTCAGTCAGTAAGAAAAAGTCTTACATTGTATGGGTCACAAAATCCCAAGTTCACTAGAGAAGCTCTAAGCATGCAGCAGAAGCCCTGCATCCTTCACCTTTATCTCACTCTTTTTTGTAACAGGGAATCTGAACTACAGGCAGCTTTCCTTCTCAAAGATGCACAGATACTCCCACCCTGATCCTCCACCCACACATTCCAGCAGAATCACCATTTCAATCAGAGCATCTTGCAAGAAATTGGAAAAGTATATAAAATTAACGATAACACGTTTTATCTCAGGATCAAACAAGCCCAGATTTGGTGTCTCACTGCACTCTGAATCTTCATGTTTTAGAGGTAAGTTCATGGCAATTCAAAAGAGCAAATAGATTTCCAAGAAGCTAGACAGATGAAACAGGCACATTTACAGAAGTGTGAATTGACCCACTTGTTTCCACCTAATGTTACCATCTTAATGAAAAAGGCCTAGGCAGATGAATGACAAAGAGCTGCCTCCTTTCACCAAAACATGGCCATGCTTAGGGCTGTACTATCCTCTCAGCTACAAGACTGACATGAGGCTGCTGATTGCCAATACCCCTGTTGTCAGGCCACTGGCCACATGCCAGTCCCACTGGCAGAACTTGGAAAGGATGTTCACAAAGGCACATGCTCCCCAGCTCCTCCTGGTCCTGGGAAGTTCACCAAGAACACACAGAGAGCCTCACACTGCAGTACGCTGAAAAAGCTCACCAAGCCACCAGCTCCCCCAGGGAGGGAAAAGCAGGGAGCCATGAGTGAGTGTGTACACATACACACGCTCGCTCCAGGTCAAAGTTCCTGTGACAAAAGCACAAATAGGAAGAGAGGCTTAAGCATAATAAGAGGATGAACACCTTGGAGAAGAGAATGTGATCTAACAGGTATTTCCAAAATCCTCATCACCATTTACACTTCCATTCATTTATAATTACCTTCCAGTATGCCATCCCTATACCTAGTACACCTTGTCTCCACTTTTGCCTTGACACAAGCTCTTCCAGTTCTTCTTCTGATCTATTCCTTTCTTGACCAAAAAACCATTATCGCTACACATTTACACAAGTCATTAACTTCCTTCCTGAGAACAGTTTTTTAACAACTTTTTTTTTCTGCACTCCAGCTTCCTAAAAAATCTTATTAAACTTATGGGATACTACACAGAAACATGTTTCAACTCATCCTCTGAGGAAATCCCTGCCAAGAATCATTCAGATAAACACCAGATGACTTGAAGGTCAAGTGACATAATTACTGCCCACCCTTTGTTCATCCAGTTCACAGCCATACAAGTCACTTCAGTTTGCACATATTCACTGTTATCTGGCAATATAAATATCAACCTGAGCCTGGTTTCCCAAGTATCACACGGCTTAAGAGCAGTTGGGCATATCTGTACATTCCACACAACTTCCAAATACTTCAGACTACTTCTACCACATTTGGCAGAAGAGGTAGAGTCCCAAAAATCCAGTGAATAAGAAGTTCAAGAAAAAGATTATACACCTCTACTTGCGTTCCAACATAAATGTCTCACTGTAAAAGTTCTTATTACCAAATGTAAAAGATTCCACACAATACAATAACCCATGATAAAAAATGTTCTACCTGTTTGCTTTGAATAAAAAAGAGTTGGTCTGAAGGACTTCTCTAAGTGGCAGCAGCAGATCATCACTAAACCTTTTAAAGCAGTCTGCACCCATTCACTTAAGAAATAACAGCTGAAATACACAATGGACTGTTTCTTAGGAGCAGAAGAGGACTGGCATTTGGAGGATAAGATAAATTAGTTGGTAGTCACTTTTGTAAAAACAGACAAGGACAAGAGTTGGAGTTTTAAATAAAGTAGAACAGACAGACAGCTTTCAAAGTAGCCTATTTTCAGTTCCACAATGAAAACTCAGCAACTGCATCTTTCCCAAAAGGGTGTTGTTTGTATTTAAACACTTCAGGGCCACTCTTCATCCTTTATCTTCCCTCTGAGGGACAGACTAGTTTGCATGCACTGAGAATTGAGACTTCTCTGAAAAGCAGTAAGTTCCTGTTGCCTTGCATTCCTCTAGTAAGCCTGTCTTTCCCCACACTGACTCTGCCTTAAGCCAAACCAAGAATTCTCACCACACACACAAAATCAGCATAGGACCAGAAGTGTGGTGTAACAAACTCTATTCATGTACAACCATGAGGAAGTTATTTATTTTCTGTGCTTCAGCTTCTACCCTGAAAACAACAATACTTTACAGGAATACTGTCAGTGTGAGGGGTTATCAGTCTATCTTAATCCTTAAAGGTCATATAATAAAGAGCTTTTAAGCAACGACACAAACAATATTTTAAAAGAAAAATATTTATTGAAGGTTTGTTTCCAACCGTGTCACATCAGTAAAGCACAGTGAATTTAGATGTGAGTTAGGTTTATAGTATTCTTTCAGCAGAAGCTTATCTTTAAGAAGGAAGCTCAGTACCAACAAGTTGCCACTTGACACCCAAGTGTTCCTTTACAAAGGCATGTCACATATGAACTAACAGCCAACTATAGAAAGAAATTCAAACAGCAGCTATTTGCTGGAATACTCAGATTCAACCTGTGTTATGGATGAAAGAAAATTATATTTTTGAAGAAAGGGATGAAAAATGTTCTGGAAAAATAGCTATGTGTAAAAGATATTAGTTTATGTTAATACTGTTTATGAAACTTGACATGCTGTTGTATTCTTTTGGATGTAGCTTCTTTTCAATTTGCATGAAAAGCATTGTTACACCTGTGCATTGATGAAAGTACATTTCATCCTTACTGGCAACTCTGCCTAACAAATAATAATAAGTCACCATTTAAGGGCATCGGTTTCGCTGTGCATTGGCTATTCAATGGAGGAAGAGGATATCACAACAAGAAGTACAGTTCTGGGAAAGAAATACAAAGAAATTCTGGAATATTTCTTGGTATCTCAGCTCTCCATTCCTCATCTTTTATTGATAGTACAGACACATGCTACTTTCTAAAATTGGGAAGCACTTTCAAGTTAATGTAGGTTGCAGAACTGAAGAGTAAGGCTTATTTGTGATAAAGTTGATACTGTAAAGAGGGAATACTTGTAAATTCTTACATTGTTTATACTTCACCACTGATAGTTATATCCACTTGACTATTTACTTGATTTTCCTTTCTGGATTGTCTGCAGAAGTACTCTGAGGCTCAGCACTGACATTACAAGACAACTTTTACATGGATTCAGTCATTACCAGTGTTGGGGCACCAACACAATAGGATCTCTCAAGAGATCTGTGTATTCACTCTTGAAGTACTTTAGCCCATTCAGTTCCTAGAATGTAACTGTTAGGCTTACTGCAGCTAAAAGTGATGGATGGTACAGATGTTATTCCTGTTGGCCTTTGTACTCTCAAAGCAAAACAAACTGTACAGGCTTCTAATGTGGACCACCTACATCAGAGATGAACGTCCTACAATAATCCTGAGTGGGTAAAACTTTAAAACGCAGCTTTTTATAAATGTAATCTTGAATTAATAAATACACCACTGAAAGTTCCTAAGGTCTAAAGTTAATTTCATTGGTGGTAGTTACCAATCTGCAGGTAACAATTTTATTACACTTTTAAAAGCAGTTCATTTTGATTTGACTTTGATCTCATTGATGCCAGCAGTAAAATTTAAACTGTTTGCAACAAAGAACTGCAAAGTCAAGGCTGAGCATGGATTAGAATTCCACACACTTACTCTTCCAAATATGTATATACATATTCCAAGCAACCACAGGACTTAGCAGCACTAACACAAAATCATATGCACATTGGAACAAAAGATTTACCTTGATTTTGTCAAGTTCTGCTGACACAGAACTAGGGATTAAGTCAATTACTAACTTTGCTAAGGAAGGGCTAAGGCAACAGTCAACAAAACTAACAGGAGACAACTTAAGCACAGAGAAAGTTAGTCTTGGTTTAGGCAACAAAGTTGTGGATTAAGCACAGAAGTTCTAAGCCCATCCTGCACAAGTATGCAAATCCTGTCTCTTGAGAAGTTTAACTGAAGAATAATTGGTAATTTTCTTTTTTAAACAATCACGACCATGCTACAACAGGGGATGCTTCACTCCATACTGCTACGGAAAGGTTCTAAGGCTCATATAGCTACAGATTCCCTTTTAAAGGAATGTAGCTTGAAAAGGAAAGTGGGTAAGTTAGGCTTCAATGTGCTAAATCATCTGTAAAATAAAGGGTAAAAAATTACATATACAGGCAGACTTCTACTCTATTAAAAGCCAACCTGCTAACAAAATTCAGCACTTGCTCCTACACCCTTTTTAAAGGGAGGCACCGAATTTTAAAATAGCAAGAAATGTGACATAGCATGGTGACAAGTACAAGATCGAAGTCAGACATAATGCCTACATGTTCAAAGTTCTATTCAGCTGCTTTTATATAATATTCACTCATTTAAGTACACCTCCTTCCTGTTTAATAGCAGATTTCCAGATATAGCGAGAAAAGCAGACCCAAAACAATGGAACTCCATAAACTGCAAAACAAACTGATTACATAAAGTATCTTCAGACACTTAAAAATACATCAAAATACACAGTATTTTGTAGAGACATGATGGAGTTGCTTAATACAAATCTGATGCCATGATCCTGGCATTCATAGCAATAATTTATAAACTATATTCAATAACTCACAAGTTTAAAGCTAGTTCTGACCTCTTTCCCATCATAGTGACTCATCTCCCTTGAAAAAGCCTGTTTGATGTGATCATTTTACTTGAGTAACACACACGTCTGAGAAATGGTGCATACTTATTTCAAATCAGGTGCTTTGAGCACAACACTGGCTCCCAAATGTGCAGTACGGTCAGCAAACAGCATCTCAGATTAAAAATTTAAATTCAGCTTTATTTTGGTCATTAATCATATCTGAAAGCTGTAGCATTTTATGCCAAGTTCCTTCATGTCCAACATTCTAAATAGCTATATCCAGGGTTCAGATCCACCTCCTTTGTAAAGCCACAAACTAGGGACAGTTCCAGAAAGCTGGTGAAAGAGATTCAAATAAAGAGTTATTCCCTTCATTCCCACATACAATTTCCTGGCCTCCAACACTTTAAGACAGATGTACAGCTGAATATTGCATTATACTCATTCCAAAAAGTCAATTTCAAGCACTATTAGAACTTTCTGTTAGTTAGGAGTGCAGAGGGGGAGGTGTCTTCTCAACCCCCCAGCCATGACCTTAACTCTTCATTCTAGGCAGACGTGACTTGCAAGAGAGTCATCCCTGAGATATGTCATTGCATAGGACAGTTTGCAACATGGCTTGCTCCCGCTAATCTACACATTTAAAACCGAGGATCACTTATTCTAGGAAAACTCCTCATGGACTCCAAAGGCACCTCACACAAGCTATGTGGTTCCAAACTATAGTGGGGAAAGTAGACTGTGTTCCTCACTAAGGCAAAATGATAAAGGTATAGTCCTTCTCCTAAGCCTCATTCTTCTACAGGGTAAAGGTGAACGAGCTGTACACAGGCAGGACTGTCCCAGATTGCCACAATGGATGAAGAAAACCAGAAAGCTAGTATTGTGTACTTAAGGAGATACTAGTAATATTATCACTCAGCTTTGGTATATTGGATTGCCATTTACATGAGAACTGTGATACCGCTGAAGCTTTGTTACAGCGTGCACAGATGACAGACACAACAGATAACTTGATATCGGGGACTGGAGTGAGACAAGCTAGGTAATGCCCAGGCAACAGGCGCTGGAAACAGTGTTAGCTGGATCAGCAGCAACAGGGAGCTCAGGAGTAACTGGACCCTAGAAACATACAGCTCCCGGACACATCCAGCAGTAAAGTAGCTAAAAAGCATGCAATTGCCAAAGGCCAGTGTCAGCCAGGAAGAGGGACAAACAGCAGGGTCACAAAAAATGGTATTTCAAAACACTGACTAAAGCCATACACTGAGTTACAAAATTTTCAAAAAAATCTCTGTTCATCCACGTATTTGCTAAAGCACAGGTGAAATGCAAGAATATAGTGTTTCTGTAACATCCTGCTCCCTGAGAATACTTGGAAGGCCTCAGAGCAAGACCCCATGTGATCCCTGAGCTCCTCCTGTGATCCCTGTGCTCCTCCTGCACTCAAACCCCTTTTCTTGCTTGCTGGTAACTCATAAAGAGCAGCCTCTATGACTGATTAGACGCTCACTCAGCCATCATAACACCCCTTAAAATAAAAGGGCTCGTTTCCTTCCTCTCTTCCACTTGCACAGCCTCTTAAACAACAGCTGCTCTCCCAGATAGCTTGGCTTCCTCTTCCACACCAAAGAACAGTTCTGCCACATTCAGTTGTGAACATGCCTTCCTAAGACGTCCCAGTCTTTCCCTTCCTTGCCACCCCAGCTCTCCAGTCTTCATGAGTATCTCTAACCACAGACACTAGCTGAACTTCAGCCACAGAAGTGGCTGCTCTTTCAGTAGCTTTACATAGGAAACACGAACAATGGAAGGTGCTCTGATGAGGGAAGTCATTTCTACTAATTACACAACCACCTACATCTATCCCAGCCAGTACTTCCAGCTGCATGTTGCTGTGATCAAGAGACACGTGACTGATGATTTTATAATTCATTTTTCTGACAGACACCAACAGGCATCTCTTTCAGAATATTTAAACTGATGTTTACATCCTGGAAAGGAGTAATGTTCTGTTTTCATACTTCCAAAAAATTATCCCCTATGGCAAAAAAAAAAAAAGAGATACATATTCTCCCAAGTCCAGTCAGAAATGTTTCCATATAGTTTAGACATGCACTTTGAGTTAAATCCCTGTGCATTCTCTCTGAGCACTTCTTCAGAAGAGAGCAAATGAAAAAAATGTAATTGCTTGGTAGTATGAAAAGCAGACCAGAGTAAACAACAACATTATGAATAGAACAGAATGTTAATTAGGACTTTAGAGTCATTCTCTTTGGAAATGACACTGTCGAGAATCATGTGCAGGAAGAAAAGAGGGGAAGGTTAAAGCCTCCACTTAAAACTATGTGATAAGAGAAACACTTATATATATGAATTTGTTTACTACATGTGACCTATTCATTATCTGTCTCAGTCCCAGTTACTACAATATTCCTAACTGAAGCTTTTACTTTCTTTCACTTGAGATATTAAAAATACAATTTCACAGAAGGAAAACAACTGGGTTAGTATACCAGAGCATATACTAATTCATTGGGTTCTAAGGCATTTTGTAAAGTAGAGGGAAAAAAAAGGCGTTAGCCAAAGTCTTATGAAAATTCAAATTCAGCTAAAATATAGCCAGAGCACATGAATGTAAGCACATGCCTTCTCTCGACAAGATGCATAAACAAGAATTCCATTTTATGTTCTAAAATGCTCAGCTTCAGTTACTAAATAGTTTTCTAAAGGAGTCGTTCCTTAAATGAGTAAGATCACTAAAATTTTAAGAGACATCACTGACCAGAAGAAATTTGTTACCAGTAACACTGTATAAATTAGAGGAAAAACAATATCCTATTTTTCTTTTCATGAAAAAACTATTCTCACATTCTGTACTTTCAGAGGGACCTATCTATGTCTCCCAATAGGTTCATAGAAAGCTGGAGTAATAACACCAAGTTACAGGAGCCTCTAGCAGAGTCATTTTTTTCCTAACTTTTAAACACAAGCAGCTTCATTACAGGCTTCCGCCAATGCTCAAGTATGCTCATGCTGCCTGTCAAAAGGATCACTCTTCGTTTTCTGGCTGTAACTGACTTTAAAAGTCTGCTGTGGTTACCCAGAGTCAGTCCCAGGGGCTTCCATTTAGCAGAAGAAACATCTCAGAGGTTAAAGGAAGGGTAGTCATGAATTACAGACACAGAGATGGGTAAACATGAGGGTCATAGAGCACTGGAATGGGCTGCCAGTAAGGTGGTGGAGGCCCCATACCTGGAGTCATTCAAGGTCAGGCTCGATGAGGCTCTGAGTAACCTGACCTAGGTAGATGTCCCTTACTTGTGTAGGGAGGTTGGACTGGATGACCTTTGGAGGTCCCTTCCAGCCTGAAACATTCTATGATTCTGTGATCCTATAAAAACATGCAGTTTGCATCCTAATACACAGTTCAAGTGTACTTTCCACTGACAAGAGAAACAGCAACTAGTTCACTTTCATTGTGTTGCTGAAAGTTTAGAGTTCGCTGCAAGAGTGAGTAAGTTTCGCTTTCTTGCACACCAAAAAATGCCACAACCAACTAAAGGTATGTGGGCAGGTACTGACAAGTCACAAGATGCTTAAATGAAAAGAGAGACCATCTTATGACAATTCAAGCTACTAAACCAAATGTTTTTGTGTAACCTCCCCCCATCCCTTCAAAATATGGTCTACTTGTACGCTTTCTTCAATTTTGGGGGTTCTTATTCTTGCTTGCTAACTTACTTTTGATCTAGTAACAAGTCAGGGGGGATTTAAAGCTTTTTTCCTGACTATTTACAGAAAATTGTTCCTCGCAAAACAGGTAAGAAACTGAAAATTTAGTGTCAAACAGAACAGCACACACACAAAAATAAATCTAGCAGATACTAAATAGGCTTGCCTTGCTAAAAGGATATCATCATGTTAACAATGTAGCAAAAGTTATAGTATCCAAAAAGCATCTGTTCAGAGAAACAAGTTAGAAACACAACTTAGAACAGTACTTCCGAAAGTATTAGCACTTCTGTCAATTATGCTAAATTTAGTAGTTTAAACTTAGATACTTACAAGAATCAATACTATATTTCAATGCAACTGTAAATCTTCATGTAATAAAGCAGCAAAAAAAAAAATAAATCAAGTTTAGAAAACAAAAATATGTAGTCAGAACAGCACAGTTCCTCTGAGTATGGTATCATACTGCCTGCTATAAACCACTTGCAGCATTTATTTCTATTGAGGGGATAAATGCAGGAACTCTGATCTACAGCCAGCTTCCTTAGTATCAAATGCATTGATACCCAGGGTTTTCTTACAACCATCTCTACTAAGTAGGATGAATCTTGCCAAGCAACTGACACCTCACTAATAATTGGTACTGCAAAACGTAAACAGCTAGGAATTCTGAAATGCATACAAGCCAAATAAAAATTAAAAAAAAAAAAATAAATCCACAGGTTCTTGACAAATCACGCTCTCAATTAACGCCTAGACAGATATCTCGGCTGTTGCAGTATTTAACATCATCATTGTCCCGTATCTGGGACAACATAAACAGAACACTTAAAACTGAGGAAAGCAAAGACATCTAGGAACGCAAAATCATATTATTTATACAGTACAAACAGTACTCATGAATTTTTTAAAAAACTGTAAGGAAATTAGTGAATTATACTTACAAGTATGAAAATAACATCTACAGCTTAGGAAACTGAGGCATATGGTAAAAGATAAATGTGTGGAGGGATATACCTAACATAGTAAAGACACTAACTTTGAGATCTGTTAATGAACAAGGCAAGTTTTAGCCTGGACAAATATAAAGCAATAGATTTAGGGCTTAGTTGTAAACCGTATGGGTATTATTTACACCTATCTGATACTAAAACAAGAGTGACTAAAGCAGTCAAACAGATTCACTTCTAGGGCCCTTTCAACACTAACTCAGAAGAACTCCCCCTCTCCTCACAGTGATTGAAACAGCCAAAAAAGCCACACTAATTATATGCTTTGCTCTGATGACAGGGATGGAGTCAGGTGGCTTCTGTCCTGATTCTGGTTACAAGTACTTCTCTGTTCTTCCTCTGGCCGATGATGTTCTCCTTTAGTGCATAATAACCATACCAAACATCGTAGACTATATTTTCAAACTCTTTTTGCTACAAGGTTGTCTAGGATATGGGTTTTTTTCTTCTCCCCTTGAATGAGCGCTGCTTTAAGTATTGTCCACATAACCTCACAGGTACTTTGACTAAAGACCTAACTGTTGCTCTGAACAGCCAGTTGAATCTACATGTACTTGCACAACTTCACGTATGATCAACTTAGACAATATAGATTTCCATAACATTGAAATTAGGACATTTTCACTTCACGGACTACAAAACCATTCTAATAAATTAAATGTAGCAGTTTTGTCAATCATCAGATTTACAGCTTAGCAAAATATATCTGTTCAGTATATGACAAAAGTATCACTGAAGAGTGACGTTCAGGAATTTAAGGTACAATAAATTATTAAGCCAAGCCATTGTTTTAGGACAGTCTGGTTTGGCTTTATATTTCAACTCCTTTAGAAAATTAAATAAACTGGCTGGCACTTTATTTGCTTACATGATTCAGGCTATTCTTTCAAACAATGTGAACAAACCTTTATTCTTCCTCATACCACCATCAGCAAACTGACATGTAATTAAAATTTAGATCCTGACCAGTGAACATTTATGGCAATTTTACCTGCCTTATCTGAAAGCCAAATGAACAACACATATATATAGTTTTGTTGTAATCTCAAACAACATTTGTACCACAGAAACCTGGAATGGCTCTAACCCAAACTTAAGTGTTTTAAAGCTTATGTAAGTGTAATATGTCTTTCTTTAATGGGCCAGAATAATGCCAATAGCATTGTGGTCTCAGTGGAGACTGCAATACAACACTGTTTCTAATTTTGGGGAATAATTCTCTGACCTCTGCTAATGTTTCTCCATCACTGGTGCTTCAAAAAGTACTCAGTAAAGCCAAATCCATCCTGTAGATAAGGAGAATTAAGACTGATTTCTACATTTGAACTGCTTTAGTCTCAATGTCCTACTACCGTAAGTATTTTTCTTTGATACTCATTACATCTGGTGAAGCTGAAAACTGGGAAATTTACCTACTGCACTACTGCATTGACTACTACCAACTGTACAGAACACTGTAGAAGTTCCACATAGTCTTCTGTTCCGTGGGACAGAAATTCAAGTTAATATATAGGTGTGACAAGCACCGTTAGGACTATAAAAAATTGGCTTCTTCAGCTTGCTGGAAACTCAAAGTACCCACACTTCCAGACTCCATTCCAAAGGCAGGCATGTCCTAGCTTTTGCATTGTATAGCCTCAGAGACTTTTCATAACTCAACATCTACACTGGAACACCAGTCCCTCCCAAACTGATCCTGAAAATGCTGCATCACAGTACCAGTAAGATATAAACCATCACCCCACAAAGGGTTAAATAAAAATCAAACAAAATGGTAACATTAGGAATTAGGTTATCTAATTTAAGCTTGTGTTTTAAAAAGAAACAAATAAGATTCACTTGATTTTCAGTCAATCAATTAGGACACTTTGGTTTGAAAAACATCACCCTCAAGAACCGGACCAATTTATCAAATGACATTTTTCCCCTAAAGAAACTGCCTTGTACCACATATGGTTCTGTTTTGGACTCAGATCAACTGCTAGGGCCTTTGAGATACACAGAAATGTCTTCATATTTGTCCCACTAAAAGCCATGCCAGGATTATATAGAGACACATACAATCAATTATTTCTTGGATATAAAACTCTCAAGCCAACAGGAGGGCTAGATGTATTAAAAGCAAATGCCATTGCCCAACACCCCACCAAGCTACAACGCTCGTTAGTCGGTGCTATTCCAATATTTCACTCATCAGTATTCCTCCTTCTCAAATTTTTATAATTATAGTCATCATCAGAAGGAAGGTTTAAAAAATTCACTAACTACAGAGAAACATTCTCTGGAGAGCTCAATGCCCACATATCAACCTTGGTGAATTTAGTATTTTAATTAGTGGAAAATTCTAGATATTATAGCTGTGCAACTGCATAATGGAAGGCAACCAGAGTGAGGCACTACTGTTCCTCCAAGTGTGCATTTACCTGGAGTACCACCACTGTATTCAAAGCCTGAACACACAGTAAGATAATGACATCTGCAAGGCTCTGCTCAGGATCAACACCCCTGTCCAGAGCTCTGCTGTCAGCAGTGCCTTACCAAGTTTATGCCGATATGAAATAAGTTTAGCTTGCAAGAGCTAAAAGCCGTTGTATAGGCAGGTAAAATGCTTTAACAGGGGGACAGTTCCCACGCCCACTTCCTTCTCCCAAAAGAAACAAACAGGAGAAATCAAAATGACAGCTTGAGATAGGCCTATACTACACAGTGAATGCTTGCTTTTGTTTTGGATGCTCTAGCCTGGGGAGGAGAAATTTCCTTTCCTCCAAGCAGTGAAACTGGTCAGAACTCCAGACATTTGTAACAAAAACTGTTAAGAGAAACAAATCCCTCATAAGGATGAGGCCGCACACTGATCAAAATCGGAAGCAGCTTCTCCTTCCCAGCAGCGGCAGTAACAGATGGCGATGTGTTTCTCAGCAAGGCAAAAGAAACTTATGGAGCCTTCATTCTTGGTTGAACTTTGGAAAGCCTTGATTAAAGGTCTATGAAAAGTGTTACTCAGCAAGAATTTCATTTGGTTGTTTTCCCTCTTAACCAAAGATTGAGCTTGTCGTTTAGATTTTTATAGTGGAAATGCTGACAATACTGCATCACAATCCAGATCTATCTACAGAAGTCAGGCTGATGAGGTATATCACTACAATTAAATTTTTTACTTTTTACCTCAGTCCTGTTACGCACATAACAAAGAAACAGTTTGCTAAAAACCTTTGAACAAAAGTTAAATTTCTCAAGTACATTAAGTATACAAACATAAGGACAGCTTAACATATGCAGACTTGAGATTTTCCCTACCAGTTCCTGCTCTACCGTAAGCCCACTCCTTTCCAGTTGTGCTTTCACTTTAGCTTTTGACACATCAATTTTAACAGCCTCTATAGATACTAAAACTCTTTCCCCTGACTGTGCACATTTAAAAGACTGGTCAGTACCCCACTTAGTTCACACAAGTAGGCCCTCTCGGGAATTAACTTATACCAGTGTAACTATTCAGTTACAGGTACTGGCATTACTGTAGTTCTTTTTGAAGAAGCTTATCTTACTTCTACTCCTGTAAATACGAAATGTTCTTATAAACTTTAGGGGTATACCTACTGTTAAGATTTTGCACTGATCTTTGCAGCACGGGCATGGGCTGGACAAAGCCCTCAGCACAGACAAACCTGAAATATTTCATATACTGAATCACATGTTTAAAGTAAAGGCACCTACTTAGGAAACCGTTAAATCAGGGCCCCTGTTGCTGTCCTCCTCAGAGCAAGGCACAGGCCCAGCTCTGTGCCAGAGGCTGCTTCCCACGGCAGGGGCCCACGGACACAACCTACGCTTGAGTTCATAAAACAAACAACACTGTGAGAAAACATGGGACGACTCTAGTTGTCAAGTATCTGCGTTTTGATCGATCGTGTATTACCGGGCCACTTACGTACTGTAAAAAAATCAACAAAAGTGCATTCCCTAACACACTTACACAAGTATTTTTATTAGCAGTTCTGAGCTTATAAACAAACGAAATGCCTTTCCGGTAGAAGCTGAAAGCAGGCTGAGCAGAAGCAAAGGTCCCTGGAAGGGCTTCAAGGCCTGTGCTGATGTGTCACAAACCCACCAGCCGGCGCCAGCTCCCCCGTCCCCGCTGCCCCTCGGCGCTGCGGGGGGCTTGTCCTGCCCTCGACACCAGGCCGCGACCGGCCGGGCCGGACGTGGAACATCTCCCAGGCATCCCCATTACCCACAGACAGCGATTATTCGTGACTCAAAGGATTTGGGGTTGGCTTGTTTGCGCGGCCCCACGCCAACTCCGGAGTTCCCGGCAACGTACATCTGCGAGAGAGAGCGCCGAGAGCGGCTGGGCCGAATCCCAGCCTCAGTTTTACGGACTTCCCTGAGGAGATTTCCGCCCACCCTCACAGATAGGAAGAAAACGGAGCGAGTCCTGGAGCAGCCGAGCTCGGAGGGGAGGACAGGGCTGGGGAAGAGGGAGGGGGAGGCACGGGGACACCGGCGGGGCCCACATACACATTGGCAGAGCCATGCTGAAGCCACAAGGTTGGAATAGGCCAAGCCAATTCCTCAGGAGAGGAATAATGCACAGCCAGCCCTGCCCATCACTAAACAAACCTCTTCATCACAACTTCATACACTGTAGGTTTTTATCCAAATTGTTCTTAAAAGCTGTTCTAGAAATAATTCAAGTGTCCTGAATGTATAGTGCCAAGGGTTTCAGAAAAGAAATATGACCTTCTTTTCTACTTAGGGAATACATGTTGTCTTTTATATTTGCATACACACAAAGTAATTAGCGAAACAAACAAACCAACCAACCCTGCGATCCATCAAGACCTGACTGAACACACAGAACTTACTCTGCTTTAGTTGTACCACTGTAATTGAAGGACAACTGCTTGGTGTGGGCAGTATTATATCAGAGGAAATATGTGTCATATAGCTAATTCTTGTACAGAAAAGGAGTAAGAGGCATCTTTAGAAGTGAAAGCTGGGATAAGCACAATGCCAGAGAGACACTAGTGGAAGTATTTGCTCTGTCACAGATGACTTCTGTGACTTTTGGCAGGTTAAGCCATCCCCCTGGATAGGTATATGCTNGCTGGGGCTGGGCCCGGGGGCCGGGCAGGCGCCGCCGGGGGCCGGGCGGGCCTGTCGCTGGCCCGAGGAGGCGTCCTCCGAGGAGAAGGGTTCGGACGGGAGAGGGAGGGTGAATCTTCCCGGCACTCCGGCGGCGGCGGCGCAACCTGGGTTCCCGGTTTACACGCAATGGCTACGTGGGTGCCCAGGCTCTCTTCCCTGAACAGAACTGCGTGTGTGAAACCAAAGCCCACCTGTAAAGCACAAAGACACCCCTGCGGCTGGTGGCCGCGGTGTTTCGGACCTCAAAATCCGCATTTCACCAGTGAGATCGAAAGACCACCGTGGGAGCAAAAAGCATAACTGCTGTAGATGCGTAGCGTCCAAAATTATGGACTCCATAGATTATGACCCCATAGATTATGCATAGATTGCCTGTCTTTCACCCTTTAATAACACCGTTTTTCTGTTGCAGTTACCTACTGCTCTCAATTGTTTCACCGAGCATCAAAAGCAAGTGGGATTCACAGTGCAACTTGTATATTTAGCTTGAATTCTGCAGTGCCTGTTGCAAACTGGGAGAAGTGTTTATTTTCTCCATTCTACTAGATCAACCATCTACTGGGAAAAGCAAAATATTACCATTCCTGACAAAAACAGAAGTTAACTTGCATTGGTAGGGGTTCGCAGCTACACCGTAAGAACAGATGCATGGATCAGACCAGAGTTCTTGCTCCATGACTGGTGGTTGCTATGGGGAATGCTCTACGGTATTTCTCCCCATTCTTCTCTTTATTCATAGAATCACAGAATCATTTAGGTTGGCAAAAACCCTTAAGGTCATTGAGTCCAACTGTAAAGCAAACAAGCATGAATGGTGTCCAGCTCCCTGAGATGTTGTGGCCCAGGAACACCCCGTAGTAGAGATGGTATCATTGAGTTTAATAATCCTCAATGGATTAGTCTTCAGTAAATTTTGTGCAGTCATAGTCTGAACATATGAGGGATATTCACCTCTCAGAAGCCATGAGTATGCATACAAAATTGACACTTTAAGGAAGAAAAAATACAACCTTCATTTGCAGGTTTATACAAATAAGTAAAGCATTCACAGCATCTTAGGATTTCTTTCTACTTGCAAGTCTAACCAATTTCTTCAGTGAAACCGCAGATGCCCTATCTTCTACCCAGTGAATCCCATTCCTCTTTTTGTTTTTAATTATTAACAATGGGGCACTGGAAGGATGCACAGGAAGTCTGGTCTGTAACTACTGAGAGAGGCATTACTGCTTTTATGAACAGACACCACACGGAGCCCATAAACACACAGGGACTTCTAACCCTCCCACAGTAATTACAGCTGTACATGCCGGGTGCAAGTCCTTACTGGAACCTGTTAAACTCTCTGCCATATAGATAGGTCAACATCAAATGCCTTAGCACATGATGCATTGCCTTCTTGCACCACTCCCGAAGTTATTTTTGTCTGTCTAGTTCAACCCAGTTTCTACCACCCAGTTGTATGTCATTGAGAGACGTGATGTGATTGTCTTTCCATAGATTTTAGTTGCATAATAAAGTAGACAACAATAGTTATCTTTTCAGATTAAATGCTGTTCCAAACAACCCAAATATATCTGTTGGCAAAACTGTTTTCAATCACTTGCACAAACAACCGGCCACCCTTTACCATGTACCCAGGTTGATCATTCATGGCAGCAGAGAGGAAAACATCAACCACTGGCATCATGGGCTTGATTTCAAAATTGTTCTCAGCAGAATGAAGGATGATATGCAAAAGAGTCCTGTCTCAGTACTAAATGAGCTTGGCAAGCAAAAGGTGAGATACTGAAGTAATGATCTAGAGAAAAAACCTCTGCCGGAGCAGTTTGCCTGCGTATGAGATGAGCTGGATCTTCTGAGTCCAGGAAGAGACTGTGTTAGTAGTCCAGATAAGACACTCAGGCTGTCAAGCAACATCTTCCCATGTAGCACCCTTAGCAAGTTCACCAAATCTATGAACTTTACAGTATTTCAAAAGATTTCTTTCCTAGCAAAGTTATCTGAGTAAAAAGCCTAACTCCTTTTTTTTTGTGCTAGTCATGACTGGTTTGTTTTGTTTAGGTTTTTTTTTGGGTTTTTTTTGTTTTTTTTTTTTTTAATCTTATCT
>VZZY01010479.1:89002-227953 GCA_013400335.1 Eurystomus gularis
TGTTTAGGTTTTTTTTTGGGTTTTTTTTGTTTTTTTTTTTTTTTAATCTTATCTGAAGATGACTAATGAAAGTTTATCGTAGGAATCACTTTAAGCTGGCATAGAAGTTGACACCATCTCTCTTTGGTATTTGAAGGCAGGTGAAAATAAAACATCCTGAAAGTGCACACATGGTGCACCTTGAACAAGATTGTTGTCACAGGCATTCTTCTGTCTGAAGCCCAAGGCTGGCACGTGAAGCTACTGAAGCAGCTTCAGCAAGAGTTATCAGGCACCTACTGACAATATCAGCATATGATGTTTTCTCCCCATAGTTTTACTTTCAACATTGCTTTCTTTTTGATTGGCTGTTAACAGTCACTTCAGCTTCACTTCACTGCCTGGCACACATGCTTCCTTCTTGCCATCTTTGCTCTTCTGTTTTTCTCTTCATACCCCTTCCTCATCAGTTCTCCCTTTCTTTGGTCACTTCAGACTATGCTGTTAGCAAATGCCACCTGCAGATTTAACAGAAGTTTTCCTACCCATTGTAAAAGTTTTCCTCAATGATCCTAGTTCATCTCTATCTCTCTATTTCTGCTCTGTCTGTAAAATTGTAGGAGACAGTCTTACAGTATCTCTCTAATGCCAAGTCCAGGTTGAGACCTCTTGGCACCATTTTAATACACAATGAGAATGGGGACAATTTAAGATGTTGTCTTGAAGTCAGCTAAATGAAGCAACAGTATTTTTCCTTTTCCAGTCTCATGATTTTCTGTCCCATAACCTCCTTTCAGGTGAGGTCATTAGAAATGTTGCCCTATTCAGTAGCAGAGTTTAATTTTTGGTGAGACCTCTACCACATCTTAATTTACTTCACCTGTTTTTTGCAGAAGAACTCAAGTTTTTTATCATAAGAAGAATATCAATGGCATTCTAAATATTCTTATTTTGTGATACTAGTTTTTTAAAATAAATTTATAAAGCATTAAAAAAAGTAGGCAGCATAGGAAGTAGATTTCTCTCCCAGACTTGCATTTTTTTGCAGCACAGCATATGAAGACTGGGACAAAAATTATTTCTTCCATCTATTCAGTGATTATTTTTTTTAACCAACAGCTGTTTGCATAGCAGTTATCTAAAGGGTGCTAATAAACTAGATTTTTATTCTATGTTAATTTTAGTACTAGAATACTGCTACCTCAAGTCTAGAGTACCCTACAAAACTTCACTGCAAAATAATGAAAGACAGTAGAAGATGGTGCCAGAAATGTCTGGATCAAGGCCATTGTGTTAAAAATATATAGCATACATCAGAATCTGCTTGCATTGTGCTGGTGTACATATTAGTATTGCTGTTGCATGCTGGAGGAAATATATCAAGCATGTTAAGAGATCATTTATTTCTATGGTATTTATTATTAGTATCACTGTGCAGTCTAGAGGCCAATCAAGAGTAGGGTCCCATTATGCTAAGGACTGTACAAATATAGGACATGCTGTACACCGTGCAGTGGAAAACAGTCAAAATATAGCTCGGTTAACTGCAAATGAAGTATCTCTGGAGCCACTGGCAGTGTAGCTGCACTCTTGTAGCTTGCACCCAAACTAATTTTGTAGTGCATGTTAGTTTAAACACCGTGCTGCACCAGCTGCTTCTGAGATTCACACTAGTTTCTTCAAACTGCTGCAAAGCACTTGGAGTTAGTCACTGCTCTTTTTCTGTGCTTAATCACCTGAGGACCTATTTACAGACAGTTTTTGAGCTCTTTTCCTAGAATCTGAACAGAATAACTGGATCCTAGAGGTCTTTTCCAACCTAAATGATTCCATGATTCTATCCCCCATGGGAGAAAGGGTTTTGTATAAAAGCAAGTTTTAAGAACTACCTACTAAATTTTCTACCTCACTTAAAAGTAATTCACGTCCCTCATGCAACAGTCGTTATTTTTTCTTGTTAGTCATCCGAATCTGTACTGTCTCTCTTACATGAATTGGATATTATGCTTTAAATATTATTACAACTGCTTTATGTTCAACTGACTGTGCAGATTAAATCATGAGTTGTGGTCACAGGCTCTGTAGTTTCCCTGACAATAATCACTTCTGTCATACACTGCACGAATGGCTATTGACTAATTTTGTAGTTTTAGACATTTCTGGAAATGTTGCCCAAACTCGTTCATTTATTAAAGTACATTGCTGCTGCTGCAAAGACAGTCAAACAGAAGGAACATCAATTTGGAGTAAGCCATGTGACAAAACGTGACCTAACTCAGCCTGCAATTACACCACGTAACATAATGCTTAGATGAGTACCTACAACATGGCAACACCACTGGTGTTAAAACTGCTTTTGTTCTTTCCTTACTATTAACTAAAGCAGCTTAACGCTTACTGCGGCAATGTAGACCTAGATGGCAGGCAAAGATCAACAAGCACGGTGATACCTTCATTCCTCTGCCTGCATCTTTAATAACAGGCCCAGAAGTGTCTTAAGAGCTACTATAGTAGCACTATTTTACTACAGGATTTCCAGTGCACTAGACAAGCATCAGGGGTTATCTAAAGCAGTTGAATAGCATCAGAAGATAGGAGAGAATCTGAGTCACATCACATCTCAGAATAAAATCTAAGTTTGTCACTCCGGTCATTAGGGACATAAGGCTGCTCTTAGCAGCCGTTTTCTTACCTTTGGATTTAGCTTCTCAGGAGTAAGGAACAGGATCTACTTCTTGATACCTGGAAGAAACTTCTATCACTGAAATCTCTGTATGATTTTTACACATGTATACACATTACTGTATAAGACACAATAAACTCACAAGAAAAGACTGAGTTTAAAGTCTAGTCAAAACAATGAATTTATAGTCAAAGATATTTGTATAAAACTTTCAAATATTTTTTAATAATTATCCAATTGCAGAAAGAGCACAACACCTTCAGCTGATTAATGGATAGAACGAACTATTATTACTATTTTAATTTTAGAGCAGACAAACCCAAAGACCAAGGAGAAAAGAAAGGCAAAAAACCTGAATATGCCACAGGAAAGAAAAAGCCAAGATGAAAGACTTAATCATTGCAAAGAAAACAAAAAAAATCTCACCAGTACTAACAGAATATTTCATGAGCAGGTTTCAAAACCTAGGAGGCTAATTTGCTAGAGTGGAGGAAGCTATTAAAAAAGCCTACAGGTTTTTTTTGTAGAATTTTTCATTTTCTAAATTCAATTTATTTTTTCTTACACACAATTTTGGAAGCAATTATCTTTTCAAGCTCCATACTGGCACTAGAAATACTCCTGATTTTTAATTAGGTTAAATTAGAACCTCCTTCATCTGTCCTGCACATGCTTATCATGTCCCCACTGGTCATTAAGGCAGAAACAGCATGAAGTCTGAAGTAGTGAGCTACTTCTAAAGTATAGCCCAAAGTTCAAAGAAGCAGAATGAACTATGAACTCTAGTTTTATAGTGGTAATCATGTTCTGCACGTTGACAGGGCTGGAAGAAAACACAGCCATCATGATGTGTTAACATTTTGCCCAAATAGATTTTTTTATCTTGTTGAGTGCAGCCAATCTTTAGTCATGGTTCCAGATCATCAGTTTGTCATGCACACCCATAAACTCCAAGTGGAGGACTTAGGTCAGAGGGCAAGATCTCAGCCAGAGGAGCTCTGCTGCTCTGTAACACATTCAGGAACTTAAGCCAGTCTCTTTCCCTAATATATGCTAAAACTGACACCTACAAGTCTCAAGGACCAAGACTGAAGTGCTTTGTTTTTCTTACACAATAGCAGTTGAGATGTTGCTGTTTTAAAATTCTTAACAGATTCCGTTTGGCTTATTCAGTCATTTCAGAGATGTGAGTTGCAATTTGGAGAAAACCATGGGGTGTAAGCTTGCAGAAGTAGGCATGAGCACTCTGTAGGACAGCTGCTAGCTTCAAAGGGATGAAGCCCTACAGGAGTGATGTTCAGAGAGGAATTACATTACTTCAGTGTTACTCATCCTTTTCATTGTTCCATCCAGTGGAAGCTATCCTTCAAAGTCATAATTTGGCTCTTACTGCATGACTGAACTGGATTTGGCAAGAGGAACTCCAGTTTTAAATCTGAAAGCAATGATATCTCTTAGATGAAGGTTCATGAGAACTAGGAGTCTGATCATCTAACTAACTGTAGTAAGACCTTAACATAACCCACAGGTTAGCCAGGGTTAGAGCTGAGAGCTTCTAAGAGCTTCTCTCAGGCTGCTAAATACAGACACAGCAGCTGACAGATACTGGCTTGAGCAAAAGCATTCCAAGGAGTACCACACTTTTCCAACTAAACTTCTGGACATGACAATTATTCTGTCAGAGGTCCAAAATGATAGAAGACACAGACACAGACGTGTGTGTGTGTGTGTGTATATATATATATGTATTACATTAATATACACTGTTACACTTTCTACTCTTATTTAGGTACCTTAATCTTAATAGTGCCTATTCCAAACAGTGTAGGAGTCATTCTAGGTCGTGCTTTCCCTTGTCCCAAATCACATTTATTAAGAAATTGTAAGACTTTCAATAAGACTTTGCATATGACTTGACTCATAAAACTTGGCAATACAGTAATATGCTCACCCATTCAAGCCGAGTCAAAAACCATGTGGTAATACATTAAGGGTGCCAGGGCTTTGCAAAGCTCTAGAAGTCCCCAAGGTGAATATGAACTTTTAAATTCTGAAGTGTGTGTAAAATACACATGTAAATTTGAACACAAAGCAGATAATTTAATTTTTCAGTTTGTTTCCATTTACAAATATATTGTATAGACCATTCTAGTCTACTCTGACAAAACTGCCTTTATTTGAGATCTAATATACAAACTTACCTTTATTTGTAAAAACAAACCTGTATTAAACTGCACAGAAGACAAAGTGCATTTCAAGATTTTGTACATATTCCTGAAGATGCACATTAGTACATTCAAAAACTATGTTCAGCAATATAAAATAAAATGTTCTGAGTTTAATAATTCAGTATTTTAATTGGACCTTGTGATATGGTGATATACTGTAGGGAAGAAAGATGTCCTACTTTTTTTTTTAGCATTTCTCCATCTTTTAATTAAAATACAAGAAAATGTAAAAGGAAGATTAAGATTATGACATTCACATTCTGTCACCTATTCTTCAGAGAACATACCAACAGTACATTTTACATCTAGTCATTAAAGCTACGGAAGGAAATTAAGGCTTGAGTATCTAAATCCCATTTGCATCTTTGAGTGTATCTGCTCTGAGTGAGAGTGGGAGGTCCACAGCAGAAACAGCCACCTCATATTCCCTGTTCCCCTGTAGCCACAGATATCAATGGGTTACAGTTAGGATGGTCACTTGGAGGAGTGTTTCAATATACTAAAAAATACATTTAGAACTAGACTCAGTTGTTTTACATTTTAGTTCTCTACCGTGCCAGACAGTTTTGCACTTCATTTTTCCCTTTCAAGCTTTAGTCCTACCATGTTATGCTGCTTATTTATTGAAATGATCTGTTCAATATATTCCTGTCAGGCTTGTAGAAGTCTTTGAAACACTCCAAGTGAGCAGCAACGCAGTAACACTGAAATATTTTCATGGCACTATTCAGAGACTTCAGAACTACAGGGTGTATCATAAACTGCAGGAATTAGCATTGTTCCTCAAAGTAAATGAAGCTCTGCTAATATCACATTTTTCTGAAATCAATCTTGGATCAAGCTCCAGATTTTCTGTTTGTAAAAAGTTCAACCATTTGATGAAGTTTTGCTTGTCTGCAAACAGACAGCTGGCTTTTTTTTTCTCACTGGAAAAGAGTGATAATGGCTAATAGGCAAAGGCTTTTATTTATTTGCCACAAAACAGCTGCTTCTAATCTACCTTGGACTTGAACTGGCATTGCAATATCAAGGAGGATGTAAGCAAACAAACAAGAGGACAATGAGATCCTGAAGGGCAGATTTCCAGCACCAGAAAACCCACTAGTAGTGGATTCAGATGCAATCTGATGCAATAGCAATGTAGTTCACTGCAGTCATTTATTATATTGTCCTTTAGCTCCAAACGTGCAGAGTAGTTTTCTACTGAGCCTGCATAATTGAATTGCAGGAGATATCTGGGACTCCTGGAAATGCTGGCAGCTGGGATCATTTTCTTCTGAACTAGCACATGAGGCTCTTAAAATTCAGAAAGGCATTTTATTATTTTTCACAGTGTTCAATTTTTACTTGTTTATTCATGACTGTCTAGGGCAAAAGGGTAAAGAGAAAGGCCCTGTCAGTAATAAACCCTCCATCACTATCTGCAACCCTGTCCCTAATGACTGGTCTGTGTCACAGAAACCCAGCTAGCTGACACTGCAGCACCCAGCTCTCATTTCACTCTGCTGTGTGCCCTCCTCCCCCTCCTTATTCATCACAGATCTAGAGCTGGAAGGATAAAAATTGAGGGGAAACCAATATTTCCTCACACTTAATCTATGTGTCCAGAGACAGTATACACTCTGGCCATGCTGTTAATCTCTAAATCCTCTAAACAGATAAAGCTTTCTAGAAAAGCTGCTGTAGACACCAAGGAGAAGATAAAACTCACTTGGTAGCTTCCTTGGAAGACTTCAACTTCCCAGCCTGAATGCGGACATAAAGTGCAGGAACAAATCCCTATCTTGGTCTGGCAATTTTGTCCTACAGGAGGAGATAAAACCTGCTGCAAATAGGGGCAGAACTATAAAACTTCATTCCAGCAATCTGGGACATCAAGAAAACTATCAAGACAACCTCCAAGTCGGCTGCTATACCCTGCATCACTGCTGAGTTCTCCTGGCCAGGCTTGGTACAGACATAGCACTTGTTGCTCTAGGGACTGAAGTGTCCTTGACAAAGGGAAGGTCACTGAAAGCTCCACATATTGCTGCAACTTTTATGTGGACTCGGAAGCTGTGCTCATTAGTTACTCATTCCTTGCTCTTCCAACCAGCAGCATGGAGAAGTGGAACGTATCACATATATTTCAGTTTGCTGCCTATTTGAACTACCCATTAAACAGACCCAGACTAAAGTCTCACTTTCAGTACAGACAATTCTGCATAGCATAGTCCAGCCTGGCTGTAAGATCAGCTTAACTCTGCAACAATTTGTGACATTTAGGCTTTGCCAGAAAAGAAAGGAAGGTTAAGAATAATACAAGATTGGAGTGCTGCTGACAGGACTTCCATGGGAGTTGGCACAAACTGGCACGAAACAAAGATATAACTTTTTTATTCTGCTACAGTTTTCTGTAGTTTCTGAGTCTCAGTTTTCAAGGTTCCATTTCCATTTAAACTGGGAAGATTTTGATGGTGGATGTCTCATTTCATGAATACACAGTGCCCATAGCTCAAGGATTCTAATTTCGAGTATGCTATAATGTGTACAGTAAACTGAATTAAACTGCCTCTGTAAAAGACAAGTACATTCATGAAATGTATGTCTGGAGATTCAGCATGCCCTTACTGTGACTCATTATTAGAAAGCCTATTCACATGGTTTCTTTTAAGAAACAACCCCAAGGATAGTGCAAAAACAAAAGATATGTCCATGAAGTAAAGGTTCACAGAGAGTAGTGATGGAAATACCCTGCATCACGATAAGGCCTCTAATTCATTTTACTGTAGCCATTAAGATTCATTTCTTGGGAAGTGCTCCCCATGTATAGATGTGCACTAAACACCTGGAAATCCCTTGAGTGAAATTCATAGCTGCTAGTGCAAATTGCTTTCAAATTAGGTTTCACTGGAATTTCAAGCTCCCTCTGCTCTTTATTTTCTGCCCTCCAAGAACTCCCCCAGCCCACATAAGGAATATACAAACATTTTATATATATATATATACATACATGCATAATTTCTGTTAAGAAAAAAAGTACTTTAAACTGCAGTACATTCAAAAGTAAATAAATTTTAGTAATGGATGCACATACAGTCTTCATTCTGTCTTCGTTCTTGTTCATTACATAGTATTCTCCAAATACTAAATGGGTATTTATTCTCCTACTGTTCTTCTTAGGTGACTAGCAGATAATATTCCAGTGTCAAGTAGTTTATTTTTTAAACCTGCTGCTAAGCTTTTCAACAGACTACTCAAAAGCTGTATGTCTGGGGTAGAAACCCCTTGACTAATAATTATAATTAAGTAATGAAGATTATGTCACCATATCTGGCAGGTAAGGGAATACATGAAGAAAAATAATATATAAAGATGAGCCAGTCTAGAAGATATGCATCCTATAGTCTTCAGGGTATTTACTAATAAAATTACTGAGTGACTTGTAATTATATTTTGTAAGCTAAGGGAGAGCCAGATTCTTATCTAAGGAATTGGAAATGAAAAGATGGACTGATTAATTTTTTATATATATAAAGAAATACTAGTAATTATAAGTTGTTAAACATATCTTGAACTATAGTAAACTTAATTAAGGTAATAAATAAGAAAATCTATACATATCTACACCAGTGAGGTCTAATAACAACAAGTCAAAGGATGCAGATACAAAGGCATATGACACCTTAATATTTTAGTTTAGAATTTGATCAGATAGCTATTAGATATAGCTATAAAATCTCACAGGACTTTAGGAGTCATAGAGAGAGGAACAATTACATAGTCAACAGCAACATGAGTTTGAGCTCCTTCTCCAGCGAGACAGTATAGTGATAAACAGTAAAATCCAAACTTGCCTAGTTAGGTATGGAGAAAGCCTAAAAAAAAATTAATTTGAAGTCAACAACAAAATACCCATGAACTTCTGTGGGAGCTATTTTATTCAAAATACTTCTTCACACTGTGTTTATTGCTGTGGTCTCTGAGTATCTTGCAGGGGATTAGGGAGATGACTACTATCTGTCACATGTGGTCACTCAGCTGCTCCCTTGGGGCAGAAGTGAATGTGTGCTGGGTGGTGCATTTTGCTCTGGAGGTGAAATAGAAAGATCCCACCAGGTAACTCCAGTGCTTCTTGGAGCAGGAGTGGATGCCGGAAGTGTCTAGAATCGGGCACGTATGCCATGTGGCTCCCACTGTAAGGAGCTCTATAATGATGCCAGTGTACAGAAGCCGATAGGAAGAAGGTCTGAGCCCATACCCACACCTCTTCTCAACAGTTTGACTGTACATGCACTTATACCAAGGTCTGAGCAGTGCTAGTAATGAGCAGCTGCAAGGAGAAGGGAATTTACAATCCCATTTCACTTTCATAGCATTACACTGCCAGACCTTCATCTGCTGGGTTATCTGACCTATATTTCATCCTCTCCAAAGTAGCTTAACTTGTAAGAATCTTCCTCTTTGTACATTTTTAATTCAGAAGAGTAGCTTGTACTGATTATACTACAAGACCTCTGAGTTTTACCACAGGTGGAATGACTACCTACATTTATTTAGCTTGCTCAGCAAACAGTCCTTTAAGACTAATTACTGACAAATCTAAAAAATTGAGTTAACCATTGCAGAAGTACAAAGGGATCACACTGTGGCTTAATCAGAAAAATACTGTTCAAAACAAGACATCATCAAAGACTGGTAAATTGAAAAATGTAAAACATCTGTTAGATAACCAATTTACCATTTGATATACTGTCATAATTCTTAAAAAAACCCAAGCAAACCCAAAATGCTGCTGTAGTGGCTTGCTGATGGGATACAGAAGATAGAATTTCAGCAGTCAGGTGATACAAAATGGTGCTAATAAAAAAGAGAAATGCCTATTTCTTAATTTCAGTACTCTAAAGTTATCCAAATGCAAAACTCTGAAACTGTCTTTCCAGTAAATATTCAGTTTAAAGGGCATACTTGGAGATTATATTGCTAGCTTTTCAGAGCACCAAGAGAACAGATCAGATCAGATCAGTCATCTTGTATTTTATAAATTTGAAGAGTACTGATGATAGATCTGATGTAGCATTTCCTCAAATGCTGTTCTTCTGAATATGAAGAAAGCAGGAGTGATTTTTTCCAATGTAGCAGACAACATTTTCTGAAAGAATTCCAGACTAAACATTCAACAAAGTCTCATTACAAATGCAAGAAAATTAAACACCATCATATTTTGTTGCTACAATTATGAAAACATTCAGCTTGTGTGTCATGCATACCCTGCAGAAAAAAACAAGTTCAGCATTATGTAAACAACAACAGTGTCCTTAGCAGTGGGAAATGTAGGGAAAGTCACACAATGAAAATTTTCAGTGTAAAAGAACTACTGAGGTTGTCTCCTCCACTCCAGTCACACACTGTATTTTAAAAGTCAGCATTTTTCATACTGGCAGCTACAGTGAAATATTAGTTACTATATTAAAACAGTAAATAACTACAGTATCAGAGATATAACTCAGTCTTTTGACTACTACTAAATATTGATATTTTAGTTATGAAATAAAAAGTCTGGTTTTCTTTGGATAAGTCTTCCAGTTAAAAAAATTTCTATTCATTACAAATACACAGGATGGCAACAGTCTTGGAAGTAAAATACCATCAAAATAAAAGCACATCCAGGATTTTAAGTTAAATTCTTTAACTTAAAGTCTTTAACTTCCTTCTATAAAGAGTCTAGGTTAAACACTACCAGCCTAAAAATAATAAAAATATATGTTTGTAAGTATAGGTCATAGATATTATTACCAAGTAAGACATTTACTTCATTCCTCAGTTTCCCTATATTCTGATCAGAAGTCTCTTTCCTTCCTTAAAGGAACTTCACATTGACATGTGCTATAAACTTTGCAGTATTTTCTCTTAAGCAATGCAATTATGCTTTTCAAAAATCTGGACCTATAAGTGTTTGCTTGAAATTAAATAGCCCATACTGCTATTTTCTGTGTCCTGCGGAATTTAGAGCTGTCAGCAGTGCTGTTCCATACCAAAACTGTGGCTCTGACAACGGGACGCTCACATTTCTCCCCAAACTTGATGTTCATTTTCCTTTCTTAATCTACATGTACAAAGAGTCTTCCTTTTCATTTTGAGGGCACATGTTGTGTGATATGAACATAAATATATATTAAGAAATTAAATAAGCACATCAACTGGAACAGGCAGTAACATACTTTTCTTATACTTCCTGCAGATGCTAGCCATAACAGAAACAAAAAGAAACAAATATTCCCAATACTGAAGTTATGGAATTTTAGGAGGAAGCCATTCATTCTGGTGTGCTGGGAGAAGCCAGTGTTTGTCATGTGCAGAACACCTGGACAGAGCCCACGGGCAGGCAGGGAAACCTTTGTTCCTTCTAAATGAAGAAGCAGTTGAACCTGAAGCTAAATGACAGAAGGTAGAATGGCAGGGACAAAACATGGCTAAACTGCATGGACTGACGGACAAACTGACAGTGGATATGTGCATCTGTTGATCCAAGGCAAAACGGAAAAAGGAGGGCAGAGTCATCACCCTAAGGAGCCATGTTTGCAGTTGTGCAGGACACTGCACACTTCATTCTTGAGGTGAAACTCACGGGAAAGGACAGCTTGGAAAATGTGAGGAAGTAAACTGCCTGTTGCTATTTGAACTTACTATGTCCAGACAAGCAGGACGCTGTGTAGATTTCTTTGTAAATAAAACTGAATTTCGCTACAGAAAGACCTTATTGTAAAAATCAATTTCCCCTACCAGCAAGTAATTGGGCAGAGCTCTGAATACTGGCTAAGCACTTGAATCAGAAAGGAACAAGATAAAGCTTTGAGCCTGGTAGAAGGATTGCTAAAAGAATCTTTTCAAGCTATTCTGGAACATTACACAACTTATTTCTTCTCCAGCCTTATCCCCAGTGCTCACTGCCATGGTTCTCAGAGGTTCCTTTCTTACTCCCAGTGTGTGAAAAGCATAAACATTGAAGATAGTCTGCCTTCCTACAGCAGATTTCTTTCATGCCTGTTCAGGTTTCAAAGCAAAGTCCAAATACAGATAATGTGGGAAAATCATCCCTAACAAATGGGAAATTGATGGCAAATAAATGGGTGGAGGCATAAGAGGAATGCTTATCTCTTACCGAGGTTCATTTATCTTCACATCAGAGAGGAAGGTATATAATGGTCCTGACTGTTTTTAAAGGGGAGGTATTCGAGGGCCTGTGTTGGCACAGAGGAGTGAAGAATCAGGAGAGATTCCGGCTCAGCAGTGGCTGGACTCATTATATCAGTTTGTTTCCTCCAGTTGACAAACCACCTGAATTGTCTCTCCATACCTAATGCCATTATGCAAAAGCATAACGCTTGTCTTTAACACCCCAATACACAATTAGCTTGGAGAACTTAGAAGGTGCTCTGTACCTGTATGTGTATATGCCTTTTTGATAAAGCCCTATACTCAGAATATATCACGAAAGAAATACTGTTATTCACTAAGACCATATTTTCTTGTCCTTTATTCTGAAATTAAGCAGACTGCCATGCAACAGTCAAAAGAGTAGAACATCACCTGAATGCATGGGGATTTAATAGGAACAAAAGTTTTCCCTCATACAGATGTGAACACTAAGCAACTTCACCAACTGTAGTGAAATTACTCTCTGTAATTTAGGGCAGTTTATATTCTTAAGTGTTTAAATCTATGGATGTGTCTTCAATCTTGAGACAATTCATCAGTAATATAAAACCTTATTTGTACTGTGTGTTGTTCATTTGTTTACATGAAAGTACATTTCATCAATAAAAGGGCTCCTTTTCAATAGAAACACGTATTTTGAGTTTGGGGCACCAGGTAAATCGTAGATAGTATATGCAAACTAAATAAAGGTAACATTTGCACTGTGAATTATTTTCTTTTCTCTCTTGTTGGAAACATTCCCTCCCTCCCTGCAAGTAACCATAAATCTTTTTCTGCAATGCTCTGTTAGCTTTAATAAGTACAGCATAGTAGCCAGTGCTGGCTTTCACTTACTGTAGCTGAATGTTAAGCAGCATTGCAAAATGTTAAGTTGCAAGATAACTGACTAGTTTTCTTAAGACTTTTTAGGGAGACTGAGAATTAACAATGCTTCTCACCTCCCTCTTCACACTCCAACAGGAAAATGCTAATTTACTATTAACCTCGTCACAGCTGTCTCACATTCCATTTTCTCCGTTTCACAATTCAGACAGGAACATATGCACTGGCGCCATGCGTTGTTGATGGAAAAGCAGTTGGGATTCCTTTCAGCAAGGATTCTGCTCACAAAACTTCATCCAAAATAGGGAGAAAACTTGAAATATTTAGGAAATACCCATATATCGGAATAGCAATCCTTTCTCATATGATCTTCTTGATAACACCCTGATGCTTTGTGGCTAAGTTCCTAACTACAGGTATCTATCCCCTGACTCCTGAAAACCCAATGTGACTTTATGTTCTCCTAACACTGACAGTGGCAATCTGTACTGAGTGGGGTGTGTTTATACTGTTGGACTGAATTTCTCACAGGAGTCCTAGTCCACGATCATCCTGACTGCCTGCATGTTGATATGTCTGTGAGGAAAAGTTTGGAGGCAGGCAGATAGTCTCACAGCATCTGCAGACGGTCACAGCACATCACTGAATTCCAGTTTGCCTGCCTGCTGCCCCCCGAGGTATCCTGCCACCTCCTCACTCTGTGCCACCAGGCACAGGCACCGTGACTGTGCCTGATGCTGTGACATGCACTGCTGGACGGAGCAACTCTCCCCTTCTCACACCTGCTGTAACAGCAGCAAAGGTGATGAGGATGAGCACTAGGTTCCCACAAGCAATGATTTGGTTGCAGTGAATCTGTCCTAGGCCTGGTACACACAGATCAATAAACCATTTCACTTCAAAAGAAAACTTCAATGTGGAACATGCTTGTTCCCCTGAAAAAATTCTGCCTCATCTGTCAGCCATGTAAATCAGCAAATTTCAAGCTCTAGTAGTTGCAGGCAGTGGTCAACAGCCTGTAGTAGTTATAACACTCCGGGCTAGGCCACTTTTTGGTCTATTGTAGGTCAGTGTGGCATTAAGTATATGTACCGTAACCACAGTACACCATCACTCCAGTAATCTCAAATGCCCATTTTATTTTCCAAAGACACAGGTCCTTGGAAAGGAGCCACAGGTTCTCTATCCACATAGATGTAGGTCAAGCATCTAAGAGACAGCAGGGTAGTACCATCGCAACTGTGCCATCAAGGAGACAGCTATACCTGCTAGGCACCCAGGTGTTGCCACCTGAAGTCAGAGATCTTCAGGGATCTGGTCTGCAAAGAAATGAGTCCAGCCTTAGCGTGGGAATGTGAGGAGTGATCTGGCAAAAGCCCAACTTCTAATGTAGAGTCTGCCCTATTCTCTTTTCCAGCATATTGGCAAACAGAGGAGAGTGAAGGTTTGCTCCTAGGAAACTTGTTTGTGGCTCCAAGTACAGGCTCAAACTGGCATGAAATAAGGGACATGAAAAATACAAACAGCAGCACCAAGTTTCTGTGCCTAATTTTTGTCTATTCCTGTTAAAACTGCCCATAATCAGAGAAGATGTGTTACAGCATGTTCACGGCTTTGTATAGCACCCAGCCACCATGCACATGCAGCAGCATCTGTCAGGGAGAGCACTTAAACCCAGAGGGTGAGGAGGAATGGAGCATCTGGGCCTTTTAAGATCTGATAGAGTAACAGGACACACTAAGCATATATTCTGGAAATCATGGACCTGATTTTAAAAGATTTCCAGGTCAAGAAGAAGAGAGAAGGAAAATGAGATTTTTGCCTTTCAGGTACAAGTACCTCAAAAAGAACAGTTAAAAAGCATTCATCCCTATGGATAGGGCTACTCTCTAAGAGAGACAGATATGTCTTCTCTCTGATGTAAAAGACTGAGAATTTTCTTTTGCTGCTAATTAGGCAGAGTTGCCCTGTTTTGCTGAATTGAAAGTGTCTGCTTTCGTGGTGAAGGGACAGATAATGTGATTTGTGTGACTGTGGGCCATGGATAAGGTGCGGATGCTGGCAGAACTGGGAAAGTGTGTACTAGGTAGGTCTGCAAGGCTTCAGGGTTTGTAGGACCCACAAGAGCATCTCAGTGTGTCCAAGTTGATGTGACCGGCATGGAAAGCTGAGGTACCAGAAATAAGTGTATGACAAAGATGAAAGGTAAGACCAGGCAATTAGTATTACCACCATAGCCCATACTCTTGTACTTCTGTTTCAGGCTGCATACATAATGGTCACACTGTCTCCAAAAGCCAATGGATGTTTAATTCGAGTAATACCTGAATACATACTCAGCTTCTAGATTGTGCACAAATATTAAATGGCATCCACACAGACACACATACAATTGCTTCCTCTTACACATAGAAGAAATACAGGCTGAATATATCAGCAGGCTTTAACAGCCGCATTTATAACGCCACATTTCCCCATACACAATAGGTAATTTCACTGGGATTTGGAGTTTCCTGGTGCAAAGGAAACATTTAATTGCTCATATGTATTTTAATGGTCCTGTTTTTAACTAACAAGTCCATTAATGTCAGAATACTATAAAGACATACAAAACAATTTTACAAAAAGTCATTACTCATTAAAATGTTCAAAGACAATTTTCTCAAGCATAAACGGAAATTTTCAATTTTCTGAAAATCTCAAACTGTACCAGCTTACAAGACTGTTTTAGTGAGCTTAAAAATATTAATTCCATTAGAAACAATGAAACTTGATTTGATGACTTAACAGACATCTTTTCAATGCCCATATTTTTCCTGTATTAAAGGCTGAAATAAGATGTTAATCATATTTCCCATGTTACCATCTTTATCTGATTATTATATTTAAAATGCTTACTTTAAGTATTTTGGACTGCCAGATCACTGAATCCAAACAGTAACTGTTAAGTAAACAACAAAATAATTTAAAGAATGCAATGAGAAACAAATGAAATTACAGCAGGTCTTCTGCTGTGACTGTAATTCAATTTCTCAGTGAGCGTGATCAGCTCTTCCCCTCTTGGCAAGGAGTGCGATGGGCAGGACCTGCCATTCACTCTGTAGAGATGTAGGGCTGGTGGGGCAAATAGTTTCTGGTGACAACTGCTTTGGGTCATCAAAGATATTAGGACAGAGCAATCTGCTTATTACAAAAATGGTCAGTTGTTGCACTGGTGGTCCTTTCTCCAGCATTAGAGAGGCTATATGAGTGTCACCACCTATTGCTAATTCCCTGCATTATACAGCAAATGTAGATGAAGGCAGTAAAATCTTTCCTTCACCTCAAGCTATGAAATAATTACATGCGTAACAAATTAAACCCCTGTGTGCTGGAGGGAGACATAAATGCAGCGGAAGGGCCAAAGGTGGGCAAGAGGTGGGTAAGAGCTGGGTAGTCAAATCAGTGTAAATTGGATGACCTTTGTGCTACTTTTCCATTTCCTTTTCTTGGAAATACTCAGAAAAAACAGTAGCCTAAAGCAAAAGCTTGGCAATCCAGGCTGCAAGTTAAGGCTTGTTTATCATGGGCATTACTCATGAAGACTTTCAGCAATTTCTGAAATGGTTTCCTTGTACCCATGTGGTAGATATTTTCAAACCACAGGAGAAAATGCAAAGTATAAAACTTATAAACAGTACTTGAAAGGATGCAGTTTATAATAGACTGCATCTCGGTGACTGAGCTTGGCAGGAAAATTTTCTTTTTCTGCTAAAAAGTAGCTTCTACACCCTAAAATGCACTTCAATTATATCATTTTCTTGACTTCATAGAAGAAGAGAGTATTCAGAAGAGATTCAAGGCATAGAGGCCAACATAAGATGTGACATGCATTGTACACGGAAACCTGCCTTGTAAACACAATGAGATGATGCAAAAAGACATAAGGTAAAGAGACAAATTGTTAGAAAGGTTCTAGAAGGGAAAAGGAAACTCAGAGTAACAGGATAAAAAGGGAGGCCAGATTCAGATGGCTGCAGAGGTGGCTGCATTTAGTCTGTGCCAGAGGGAAGACATTTAAGGATGAAGAAGGTCAAGCTCTAGCAAAGCTACCTTAGTCAGGATGTGAGATTATGAGCACCTATAAATCAGTTATGATCTAAGAACTGCCTAATAGGATGTGAAGGGTGAAGTGAGTGCTTGATTCCAATTCACTTGGAAAACTTTAAGATTGCAGTAATAACTCCAAAATCCACTTCAGAACTGAAGAGCAATGGAGCAATACATTATTCATTTCCCTTTTTCTGTATTTCTCTTTTCCCCACATTGTGCTGCCAGTGTCTGTGAGTTCACTTTCAATGCATCCTTCTCCTGTAGAAATAATTCTTCTGTTTCCATCCTCTTTCTTCCTCTCTAATTTTCCCAGGCTCTTCCGTCCCTTCTGCTTTTTTCTAGATTCCTGCCATTAATTTCTCTCTACTTTCTCCTACTTCCTTGCTTAGTCCCAAGTCCCTTTTTACCAGCTCAGTTCTAGTGATTGCTCACAGTTAAAAAACATATGTTAGATTCACCACTGACTACTCTTGTTTTTAAATGCAACTTCTGATTTCAGCAGCCAACAGCATTTCATTGGCAGGATGCTAAAATAGCAACACAGGTGGGGAAGGGAATTCAACTCCCATATTTATGGTGGTTAAAGTTACAGACTCAGTAAGGCTCAAAAGGAGTTGAAACTTTGCATCATGCCTTTACATGTGTAGAGGTGTCTCCCCTCTCAGCTACACCTATAGCATATGGAGTCAAGGTGCAGGAGGAAAGCTGCTGCTCGCAGCTGGGAGGACATATATGGATGGCACCAAGAGACATCTCCTAAAGAGTGACTGACTTTGTTTCCCATAACACATGGCAAGCTGTAGCACTGCAGTAGAATCAGGGGTTAAATCAGGACACCCTTGACTGTGAGCAAGGCTACCAAATGTCTGGGGTTTGCTCAGTCTAATCTTCTTTTCCAGCCCTCAAAATCTTTCTGGGTGAACATCTGAAAGCCCTTTTATGATAAAATTGTTGGCCTTACTATACTTAGTTGTCACAAAGTGACATTGGTCTGATGCTTCTTTTAGTGGCTGTTACACAGCGAAAAGATCATATCCTCTATGTTTGGCAGCACAGATCCTAATCTTGATCCTAACGACTATCTAGTAAAATTTTCCCTTGGCCAAAAAACCAAGAGGTGAATGCAGTGGTTAATAAAGAGGAAAACAGCAATGGTATGGCTGTAAACTGGGAATGGGTGCAGCGCTGGTCCAAGGATGACCCCAGTCTAGTATTTGGATTATCCAACAGCACAACTCTGCTTCCAGTTTTATGATGAGGCCCTGCTGCAGGGACAACCCTTGAACTCCTCTTAAACTAAATGTAGATCGATAGTCAAAGACTGGTCAATCTGATGTAACATTTTCATGGATGGTCGGAGTGACAAAAGCATTGAAACCACTATGGATGCCTTGCACAGGCACAGCACTCCCATCAATGTGAAGGGAGGGTGAGATGGGTAGCCACCCCAAACACAGAGGCTGCCTGTAACACAGTGACTACCTGTTTCTGGTACAAAGGGTCATACAGTGACAAGGGGCTGCTACATAGCTGGAGACTACAGCATGCATCAACATGGAGGGGAAACCCTTGAAAAACCTAAAATACAGTTGACAAAATACATTACGTTGTTGTGTTTTCCTTTTAAGATATCAGCACATTATTTCTGGTTGCACTGCAAGCTAATTTCTTGGAACTTTTAGTACCATGACCATAAGGTAGCATGTGCCAATACATATCCTTACACAGTAAGTACTGCTGATAAACACAATTCCTACGTAAACGCTTCCTCTGGAAAAAGGAGTGATTTCTTTCTTTCCCTTTGTTACTATCACTTGTACCAACTGTTAACAACATTTTTCAAAACGCCTGTATTTTGAGCAGCATGTTGTCCTAGACATGACACTGTCAAAAAATATAGTTAAATTAGGCAACCTATTTTCAAACCTGGCAACCTATTTTCAAACCTGGTTACTTGAGCTTAATTGTGTAAATAAAACTGCGGTCAGTGAAACTTCTTACTGTTCCTAGTCAATTAGCATCAGTGATGAGAAGAAGTATCAGTTCTCCAGAAAATTAAGGTGATTCTCCATCAAAATCATCCACATATGTCACTAACGAAAAATGCCAGTGGTTGTTTTAATGATTTATTTTGATATCTGAATGTTAAAAGCAATGTAAATGAGACATTTGCAGAACAAATACTCAGTACCTAATGAACACTCAACTGCTGTCCATCAGTTTATTAATAATTACTGCATGCATAATTGGAGTTAAAAATTTATCTCTAGATTTGCAGCTTTATCTTGGGCTTGATAAAGTGATTTATGAAAGGCCTGTAGCATACCATCAGTGTAAAAGCCTCCTTTGCCCTGAGCTCAGTAAGATTATTTTTAAACCCCTGAGAGCTTTTGTTGGTTAGCTGTTAGAGCATGTGGGAGGACAGGACCAAGTGTACAATTTTGGAGAATACAGCTGCCATTAGTTAAGCACAGAGTGTGAATTAAAGTGTCTGTACTGATGAAAACATTCAGAGCCTTTAAAGAAAAGCCTCCATTTTATATCAGTCAATTTAAATACATTAGTTCTGAGGGGTTTTTTGCAATTTTTCATCACAGGAAGTCAAGATATTTTATGCTTTTTCATATAGAAAAACTGTTGGATTATGTTAAATATGTTATATATATATACATTCCATATAAAAGCTATCTTCAGAATACATAGAGACTGCAAAATCAGCCAAAGTTAAATGTGGCTGCACAACCTCTTGCATATTCATTGCATGCAGGCTTTTTGAATATATACTTTCACACTAGTGTCTATGGAATATTTTACATCTTTTTTTTCCACTAGAAAAAGCCTCCTGTTATATAGGAAAAACCATAGCAGCACATCATCCTAAAATAAGCTTTTGACAATTTTGCACATCAGCCCTGCAGGTTGAGTGTGCTATCACATTCCCAGCTCTTTGTTGCTTACTTTTTGCTGGGAGCTGTCATCATCCCCATTTTGTAGGCAGGCAAATCAGGGGACTCTTTTCCTTCTCCCCTTGCTGGCAGCATGGCCAGTGGATCGAGTCCATTCAGGGCTCTTGTTTCAGTACACCTAGATGGGTCAGAAGTGTTGGCACAATGATTTTCATTTGCAAGACAGCGCATGAGGGCAGGCAAACAATGAGCAGCTTGGGTACAATAATATCTCCAGTCAGTACAGCCCATCTTGGGCAAGGATGGATGTCTACAGACTCACTCATATCAGCAAAATAGTATTTCTGCTGACACGGCTGCTACCATTTCCCAGAACAGAATTAAGGAGCATAGCACTTGTTCCTTGTTTTTCTTTTTGTTTTTTTTTAACTTCAGTCTCTCAGTGGAGTCTTTGCCTGTATAAACCAAAAAGTGACAGTGAAATACCAAAACATTTTAGATCTAGACCTGACTTTAGACCTTTTGCCATGAAAGGCATCCAAAATTTTGAAAGTGATTACCATATGGATCACAGGTCTTTATTTCATAATCAATCCTTGAAAGAGGTAGTGATTAAGATGTGGATCACAGGTCTGCCTAGTAAATCCTTTTTAAAAACAGAAATCAGCTCCTGAGGCAAAGCTAATGATTTACTTCTTGTACTTGCTTAACTGAAATTCTGGCTTTGATGTGATGAGTATTCAGGTCTCTCTCGTATTGAGTTGTAGGAGTGCACACGCCTCCCATGATTACCATTGTAAAAACATGGTCTGCATAGGCCTGCAGTGTAAGCAGCATCCCAGAAACATTGAAGTTCCCCTCTTAACAAAATTCTCGGACTGTGGTTAATCTTGGAATCAAAAAGCTAGAAATCACAAACTTGGTATCATATTTTTACCCTAGCGACTTGAGAGATTAGCTTTCATAAGAGGTATGCATAACACAAATATTTCCATATTTCTAATATTAATGTTCTTTACAGTCAGTAAATTCACCTTCCACAATTTTGAGTCATTATATTCACCTCTTCCTAAAGAATGCTTCAAATTAGATAGTATGGTTCTGTAGTTTGATACCTACATTAACAAGGTAGGCAACTCCTGTTCTTCCTTCATAACAAATTTTTATTCCAGACATATATGAAAAACTTGGAAGAAATCTTTAGTTCTTCCATCCTGACCTTGATTGTAGGACAAAAAGAAAAAAAAATTATAACCAGCTACTCCTCTGTGACCCATTATAATAATTTTCAGCTTGGCTAATGTTGGTTGCTCACCTTGAATGTACATTTCTAGTGCTCTGATAGACACCATATCCTCTGGGAATGAAAGCTTTTCTTTAAATAAGACAAAAAATATCTCATTCAGGTTTTATACAAATTCCTTGATCCTCTTGGAAAGTAAATTATAAGAGCGTCAGCACTCGTGCTCCATTGTGCCAGCCTTTCAGTCATTTCCGTTAGAGACACAGAAATTTGATCTCTACAATCTAATAATTTTTTGTCCTTTCTTCGGAGTCGGCCAGCAAACTGGGTCAATTAACATAAATGGCAAAAGAGGCTGGACATCTGGGGAATGACACCAAATTAATTTTCCATAAACTTCCAAGTAACCAGATGGCAAATGATTCAAAGGCCTATCTTCAAGAACCAGCTGTATAGTCCAGTTACCAGACTAGCGTTAGAAGTCAGCCTTTACAGGAAGAAATTACACCTAAAACTTGCCAATAACCCTGAATTAAAATAAAAAAACCCAAAACTATAGGTTAAAATGAGAATTGCCAATTACAGGGAATTTATAAGGAGCTTATCTGTAAATGAGGTATAGGATATCTACAGTTACTTGTATAAAGATAGTACTTAACAAGACCCTGGTTACTGCAGTGTACACATCTTACCTATGCAGGCTGTATATTCAAAACAGATTAATGTTAATTAAATGGCCCATCAAGCTGGAGTGTGCAAAATCATTGAGCACTGACAGCAGTATAATAGAGATAAATCTAAGACACTGCCAACTATAGAAGAAAAAGTTTAGACATTAAGCCGTGGCATCCAAATTTTTATGTGGACCTCCTTGTAGATTTAGTGTTTACTTTGTATGGGTATTAGGTTCAGTTCACAGTATAGATGGGGACCAACTTTCAATGTTCAGGCTTTCAGAATGAGATGAGAACAAGTCATCTCTACTGATCTCACATATTTAGGCCGAATTCCTCCCCCCAACCCCCCCCCCGACCCCGCCCCGCAGAAGCTATATGAAGCATGACTCTTAGAAAGAGGCCTAAATATAATGCAAAAGCTCTCTGCTGAACATTTACACTAAAGTCAAAGTGACATTTGACTAAGCAACACCCATCACTTAGTAATTTGTTATTTCATCTGTCTTTGCAGAATATACAAATTTAATTAGTGCAGTTTTTATAGCATAGCATTGTTCTTAAAGAAGGGATTTGGTTGCCTCTGGAACTTCCCCTCCCTGTTCTTTGTATTAATAAATACACTAAAATGTCTTCCAGTTCTGAAACAAAGCAAGGTTTTATATCAAAATGTCATGGAGTATTAACTCCATACTTTATGAAATGCAAGTGTTTTAGCTGTTTCTATTTAATACTAGTCTGACCTAGAAATCCCTTTTAATAGTCTGATCTCTTTTTCCTCACAAAACCTACTTGAAAGCAGGATGTCAAAACAAAAAGGGAACAATATAGAGTTCATAAACCTCATCCTATCTAAAATCAATTCTTCTTTCTGTAGCAGCCCTGCTCAAAGCATAGCACTGTGGCATAATGAGTGACCAAAGCATCCCTTGATCATGTATTGAGATAGCTACATGACAGAGTCAAGACAAATAGATTAGTTATAATTAATATGTATTTTTAGTTACTTTTATTCCCTTGACACTTTCCAGCCAGGACTGCTACGAGATGGCCAGAAGCTCTGGAGAACTGAGAGAACACAAACATCTCATTGAAAGACGTTTCTCTGTCAGCTCCTTAATTCAGGTTCAGAACTTGACTCTTTGAATGAATGACTTCCATGAAAGCATCAGGCGGAGGGCAAGAGAAACCTTCTTTTAAATCATTGCAGGCACTAAAATGAATGATGCCTCGTTTCTATAGATTGTATGTCACTTCTGTTTTACTTGTCTATAAAGGTGCAAGCTCATCTATGGCCAGCTTTTTTGTGTATCATCCCTCTGCTGTTGACTACCTAGCATTTAAAAGGGGATGAGCTTACCCAGCATCTTTTCCTGAGGGCATGTACCTCCTTCCTCTAACCAATCACCCATTTTAGAAGAGTGTAATTATCTCTTAAGGGCTGAGTTCTATGAGGACAATGAGCTCAAAAATGATTAAGAAGAGAACTCACATCTGTATGTGCTTGCACAAAGGCCATATGATTTAATTTCCATGATAAGCCAAAACTCAAACTGCTTCTTAGATACTGATCCATCCATGAAGTTTCCCACAGTCAAACCTACATAAAATAATAGCAGAGGAGTCAAAGGAGGATTTATGAAGGTACATCCACACAGAGGAAACAAGTAGTAGCATATCCTAGAAAAAAGGCTAAGAAAAGATGACTTGAGTCACTCAATCTCAACTCACGACAAGCAGTTCTCTGTCATTCACATAAAAGCCTGATCTCATTTGTGTACCCAACATGTTATGGAACTATCACTGCCTTTTGGGAATTACTCCTTCTTTATTTGTCTTCCAGAGCATTTTTTCTTCCTTTTGGGACTGATTGAGACTCCTACAACCATTCATTCAAATGTTTTCTAAGCTCAAATATTTTTATGTTACTGTTGTTCTATGAATAGCCTAAATACCAAAACATTCTTAGAAATTGTTTGAAATGTGTTCGAAAAAAACAGAAAATAGATTTTTTTCCCTGAACCAGGAAGAGATATTTCAGCACCTTCATATCAACATATTTAATTTTCTCACATTAAAACCAACTGATGGAAATTTTATTGAAGGCCACATGAAGTTGCAGCAGCCTGTGATGTTGAAGTTCCTTGTGAGACCTGTCATTCTAGAGCCCTCCCTCCTGCCTAAGGGTTAGGCAGCCTTTCCTGCAGTGCATGATTGCCATGACAGTATGCCATAATGCATCATGAGAGATGTATAGGCAATAAGAAGTTCAGACCATAGAGGAAAGGAGGGCCACAAAACATTGGCACAAATCCATGAAATCATCCATAACACTTAAATGTTGAACTGACTTCAGATTAAAAAAAAAATTGTGCAGTTCAAAAGACTTTAAATTAGATCAGATGTATTCAAGACAAGGCCTTTTTTAGCTTTCTTCTTAAAAAAGATGAAATAGTGCCATTTGAAAATTTATCGTCACAGCTTCATGGTTTTGAGTAGACATACCACTCTGGATATTCCTCTACTATGCACAGAAATATGAGGTGAGAATAAAGCTTTCTGATGGACAGTCCTCACATCCACATTGCTGGAAGGAAGTTTGCTTATAAATGCTTCTCTGCCTTTGCTGCACAAGGCAGCAAATGCTTCTGGGACAGAATCAGAAAGAAACTTTTCTGCTTACCCTGAAATCTCACCAAAAGCCAGTGCCTGAATAGAGGTGTCAAACTACTTTGCACATGAAGCTCATTTTGACTCAGCTGTCCTCAGCTGAGGTTCTCAGATTCACATAAAAAACACAACATAGATCTGCCCGTGGTGCATAAGTCTAGCAACTTGTGATGCTTCGAAAGGCCGAGAGCAAATGTGCCTATTTCTGTTTAACTAAGCCAGTAAATGGCAACAATGGAAAAACTCAAGGACATCTTGATTAAAGTTCCTGCCTCCAGACCAGCAACATTTTTTCTGTCTATACCACATGAACTGATGAATGCCATTTCTGACCCTTATTTGGGGATGTGCTTAGACTATGTCTAGCACAACTTCAAGCACATGCTCCATTGTCAGTAGACTTGAAAGGTCAGCGCAGCATTTAGCAGTCTGGCACCTGGAATGATTTTGTCTCCAAGACAGAGAGCAGGCTATTGTGTGATAGGGAGGCTTGGGGTGCACAGGAAGCACTGCTGTGAGATGGTACACAGAGACCCTGTGGGGAGGGGAGCCCAGGGCAGAGACTTCGCCCTTCATGGTGGAACATGTCCAAAGAAGGGCAACGAAGCTGCTGAAGGGTCCTGGAGAACAAGTCTTATAAGGAGCGGCTGAGTGAACTGGTGTTGTTTAGCCTAGAGAAAAGAAGGCTCAGGGGAGGTATTATCACTGAACCTGAAAGGAGGTTGTAGCGAGGTGGATGTCAGTGTCTTCTCCCAAGTTACATGTGACAGGGTGAGAGGAAACGACCTTAAGTTGTGCCAGGGGAGGTTTAAACTGTACACTAGGAGAAATTTCTTCACAGAAAGGCTTGTAAAGCACTGGAACAGGCTGCCCAGGGAAGTGGTTGAGTCGCCATCCCTGGAGGTATTTAAAAGATGTGTAGATGTGGTGCTTAGGGACACAGTTTAGTGATGGACTTGGCAGTGTTAGGTTTATGATTGGAGTCAATGATCTTAAGTGTCTTTTCCAACCTAAATGATTCTATAAGAGCAGAAGTGGCTATGAAGGCAGCAAGATTATAGTGTCTCCTTTTTTTCTCAGTCACATCTGGAAATCACATGGAGAAAATAAAGGGTGAACTTAACCAACAGTGCTTTGCTAGGGCTGGCGAAATTGCCAAGGAACAGAGGACTGTAAATCCCAGTCAAGACAGGCTTCCCATGCAAGCCAGACAGTTCTCATCAGAGGCCAATGCCAGTTTGCCTTCCATGAAGTTCTGGAAGGAAGCTATTTCTGAGTCATTTACACTCACAAAGTACCAAATTAAAGATCCTTTTGGTTCCTAGGAATAACACCAAGATATAATCCTCACGATATGAAGCTGAAACATGATAATCTGTGCAATATTAGAATTGTTAGGCAAGTGTAATCTTGTCTCCTGAAGAAAACGATCTTTTATTGAACTTTCTGAACCAAGAGACTGTCACATACAGACTTGTAAATAGTTCATGTTTCAGTCCACTGCTGAACCACATTGTCAGTGGAAATCCAAAGGTTAGTCACAGCACTTTAATGAAATAACTCTGTTTCATTGATTGCACAGTGTTTTGGGGAAATTGACAATTATCTACTATTATGCATACTAAATTATCTACTAGTTTACCTATTATTGTGAGAATTACCAATGCATATTAAATTATCGGTTGTTTTAATTAACAAAATATTTATGATGACAGAAGCTTTAGTGAAATAACTAATCCTGAATCTAGTATTATTTTAGTATGCCAGAGGGATGAAAAGTGCACTGAAGAATTTGGGCTTCTCTGTGGCTTGATTTGGTTCTTTCTTTATTGGTATCAGTAGATTATAGGCAGGAAACAAACTATGTGAAAAATTAGGTTGTTGACAGTATTTTATAGCAATATGAAATTTCATTTTCTTTATGAAACTGTGTTCTGGTGCTTGCATTTTAACTGCTTTGACATTTCCATAAGGTTTTCCAACTTCAAATCTCAGGCTGCTTTGGAGAGTTTCTATTAGAATCATATGTGAACTGTATGTTATCAGGATCATTGCAAGGCTGCACCTCGAATACTGTGTTCAGTTTGGGGCCACTCACTCCAAGAAGGACATTGAGGTGCTGGAGTGCATCCAAAGATGAGCAACAAAGTTGGTGAAGGGTCTAGAGAACAAGTCTTAGGAGAAGCTGCTGAGAGAACTGGGGCTATTTTAGCCTTGAGAAAAGGAGGCTCGGGGAAGACCTTAACACTTTCTACAACCACCTGAATGGAGGTGAGTGTTGGTCTCTTTTTCCAGGTAACAGGTGATAAGACATGAGGAAATGGCCTCAAATTGCACCAGGGGAGTGGGGGGCTAGATTGTACATTAGAGAATTTTCTTCACAGAAAGAGTTGTAAAGCACTGGAACAGGCTGCCCTGTGGTGGAGGGAAGTGGTGCAGTCACCATCCCTGGAGGTATTTCAAAAAGTGTAGATGTGGTGCTGAGGGACACAGTTTAGTGGTGGACTTGGCAGTGTTAAGTTTACAGTTGGACTCAATAATCTTAAGAATCTTCTCCAACCTAAATGATTCTAAGATTATTTTATTTTAAAGCAAAAGATATTACTTTACTGATACATTAACTTTTATGAAGTTGTATTAGCAGAGACAAACTGATTTTGGACAAAAAAAAATAATCAAAATTACTTAAGAGTTTATCAGTTGAGGGGGTTTTGTTTCAGAAAAGACCGTGTGCAAATTGCTTATTATTTATTAATGAAATGGGAAATATCATAGAAAGAACACCACTCTCTTAAATCTCCAGCATTTCCTGGGATGAGAATCCTGCATTCTAACCTAGTCTTATTTTGTCCATCAGATATATACAGATGACTGAAAAATGATGGTATTTTGTCTTAAGCTAAAGGATGAGTGCATCAAAAGCTGGAATTGCCTTTTCCTTGGATATTCTAACAACTCAGGATCCCTCCAGTTTAAATAAAACCTCCAGTTCCCCCACCCCTCACCAATATCTAGAAAAGAATCAGTTCTGATATACCTAAAGTAAACTTACAGAAGAGATATAGCTTAAAGTTAAAATGCTAAAAAATAAATTGAAGCACATTAGCCTTATGGTGTCATGCCAATGTGTTGCTGAAGATTGCTTCACTACTAGATCAGAAAGTAGTTCTTGGGTATTTACTGAAATATTCTACAAGCCAACATATTTAATAGCCAAGAAATTTGTACTGTCCTGGCTTCGGCTGGGATAGTTAATTTTCTTCCTAGTAGTTGGTATAGTGTTGTGTTTTGGATTTAGTACAAGAAAAATGTTGATAACACACTGATGTTTGTAGTTGCTGAGCAGTGTTTATGCTATGTCAAGGATATTTCAGTTTCTCATGCCCTGCCAGTGAGAAGGCTGGAGGGGCATAAGAAGCTGGCAGAGGACACAGCTGACCGGAAGTGGTCAAAAGTATATTCGATACCATATCACATCATGCCCAGTATATGAGAACTGAGGGGAGCTGGCCAGGGGGCCAGTCAGTGCTTGGTGACTGGCTGGGCATCGATCAGTGAGTGGTGAGCAACTGCACTGTGCATTGCTTATCTTTCTTGGGGCTTATTTCATGCTTTTTTTCAATCTTCCTTTTAATTACAATTATTATTATTACTATTATGATTTTGTTTATTTTTGTAATTATTAAACTGGTCTTATCTCAACCTACGAGTTTTACTTGGTTTTTACTCTCTTCCCCATCCCACCGGGACAGAAGAGTGGAGTGAGCGAGCAGCTGCATGGTGCTTTGTTGCCAGCTGGGGTAAAGGCACGACAAACTTAAGGTACTTAATGAAGAAAAGGCTAGAATATCAATGCTTCCCTAAACTGACATCAAGAGTTTAGCTGAAGTCTAGAATAAAGAGCAGTGGTTTGTCTGTCTTTAATAATAGCACTGCTGAGCTTTGGAAAAACCCAAGTTCATCCCTGTTCGACCTATACAAAACTAAATGTAAAGTAAATTTCTATAGGAAGAGTTTCAGTTAGCTGTATTCACCAGCCAAAATGTCGGCGAGTAAACCCATGCTGAGATGATTTACAAAGACACTGACCCCACACAAAACTCTGTTTTCTTTGGAGGTAGGTTTTGTTCTCAGAAATGTGGACTGTCTGTTAGTAAGTATAACTTTCTAATCTCTTTCCGAATCAGTCTGAAAGTGTTAATAATGCCCCATAATTTTAAGAAATAATTATTCTTCCTAAAAGGTGAGAAGATTCAGGTATCAGCCTTTAGGAATCCTTGAAATCATATTACAAAATTCAGGAAAAATATCCATTATCTGGCACACAGAGAAAAAGCCTTAGAAGGGATTAGGAAATGCCAGTGTTCTTTGTCAGTAAGTACATAATTCATTCAATTTAGTTACTACTAATCTTTTTTTTCAACTTTTTTAGAACTGACCTGATGTGTCAAATTTACATACATTTCAACAGAAGTACATTTTTTAGTCACACAGCAAAGACTAGCTATATAGCATGGACCTTAAGGGTTGCAAACTGCTTTTAAATCATACAAAGAAATTGTTTATAACTATGTTAAGTGATCTTTTTATATAATTGCTAATAAGAACACTACATTAAAAATATCAATTAATCCCTTATATTAAAGATAACTTGAAGTTAATATATCATTAGATCAGCTGTGCAGATTTCAGAAAGTTTTATTATGTATATACATTTTAGAAAAATTGGATTAAAATAAGTTTTGTTTTATATGTGTCTTTTCCCTAATCACAGCAGGAGAGTGATAGTAAACCAATCAATCACATTGAAGGAAGTATAATCTATTAGGGTCTCTGCAGCAACCCCTGTACAAAATATCTGCTTAAAAAATGAAAAAGAAAATAACAAAGAAAGGGTTTTCTGTTAAGCAAAGAACAACCCAAAACTAGAATAGAGATTGGCTGGATTGCCATGATTGCCATGTAATAAAAGGCTTGGCTTTACAATTAGAAAACCTAGAGTTGATCTTACTCACCAATTCATTTCATGTTTCTGTGCCATAATTCTGCATTCATCAGATGAAAGGAAAGCACCTTGCTACTTAAGCAGCTAATATGTTGGAAAAGGACTGTTTTTTCCCTGTGCTTCTGTACTGTTGCTACACAACAGCATCCTGGTGTGACTGGAGACTGAGCACCATGGTAGCATACAGTAAAATCTCCACAGAAATATTTATACAGGCTGTAAGATTTAAAACAGAACTATTGTGCCATAGGTAGGGGGTATAAGTACTCCATAGCAAAATGAAAATGAACGGGCTGCACAAGCACAAGAGATTACATTTAAGGTCACAGGATGAGGTACAACGAAGTTTTGAAGCTAATGCATAGGTACCACATGGGCTTTGAAGCCACCAGAACAAAGGTTATCCTGACTCCGTGTTGTCATTTTGGATTGAGATGTGCACCTCCTAGTCACACAGGAAAAAATCAGCTCTGTAGAAGACTGTTCAAGAGCTGGAAATTACTTCAAATCTCCCAAGGCAGCAAATAACATTTTCTATTTGTTTTTGGTGCCTTTTTTTTTTTTTTTCCCCATATGCTTTGTTTCCTTGGGTGGATTTCAGGAAGGAGGGTTAAAGATGAAACACCCCATGACTATGGACCTCATGAGAATGGGTGATGTATGTTATTACCCAATTCTGTGGGAATTCATCAACCCACTTCGCTACCAGTTGTAAATCATTATGCACATACTATTTTTAGTTCACGTGGTATTTGTTTGTGTGCCTTTTTCCTGTTTCTCCTTCTTCCCACCAGACTGAGGGCAGGCATTGTGGGAAATTAAACTCTTGTTTGATATGTATTAACTTTGTTTTTGTATGTTAGGTAGCAACAAAACCTTCCACATGAAAAGACTAGAATGAACAACTGCCATAAGCTTTTTTCTTATGGACAAGACTATAGAATATCTTTGAATAAGCCATCATTTTAAAATGTGTAGATTGATTAAAATGGTTTAGATTTATTAAAAAAATAATAAATGTGGTAAAATCTGTGCTCAATTTTTAGATCAATTTTGTCAAGCGTGAGCTACTGGCTACCAGTCACATCTTCATCCAAAACACCAAAGCCTCCACATTCATCAATTTCTCTGTCATGCTGGAACGAATGGCACCCAGAAATCTCACAGTGGATGACAGATTAAAGGATGGTTTCCAGACTCTTCTCTAAGCCTTCATTTAGTGAGGGAAAGAACACAGCCCTGAGACATCTGCATGGCATTCGAGCTATGTCCTCTGCATCTCGTGCTCCCAGCTCTTGTCTGCCTTCAACCCTCCAAACAAAACTAAGACCAACTCTGCCAAGATCTCTTCAACCACACACATAGGACCTGCAGCTACTCTCCCAAATTTCCCATTGCTGCTCCCACCCTGCTTTGCTCCAGGAGAGCCCTGGCAGCCAAGGTCACCTCAGGGAAAGAACATTTTTTTGTGTCAGCTTCTCTCAGGACTGCCACAGCACATAATTTGCAGAGGTGATCTGCATCCATCTTGTAGTAGAGTAGGAACTGAACTACAGAACACATAAAATCAGTTGGAAGGAGTTGTGCAGCTAAACTTTTTAGCTATGCAATTACACCCTTCAAAGTGAACACTTCGTTATTTATAGCTTTCCGTATCCTCTCATTCTGCCCCTTTCCAGTTAAGAAATCCCGGATATGCTTGGATAACTAGTTCAAAATTGTAAATTCAAATAACTGTTACAATAGGCAGCAAATATTTACAATTGCCATGGAAAATATCTATACTCTATGCCAAGCTTGGTCATTTTAACTTTCCTTTAGGTCTGACAGGCTGAGCAACCAATGTAATTCCATTCAAAATACACCTAACCAGAGTCAAGCAACTATTCTTTCCTAGACTGCAAAGCCATAAAGAAAATGAGATGCAACACTGATGGCAGTAAACTCTGATAATTTTACATGTTTTTCTTCCATATGGGGCTTAAAAGCTTGGTATCATTTGCTAACTGATTACTGGCTTAACTGACACCCAGCTACAAACCATGACAATAAAACCCCCAGATCTCTCAATACTCTGTCTTACCAAGGAGTCATCAATGATCCCGAGGTCCTGGGCCATCCCTCCCACGCCCTGGCTGGGTGACACACCCCTCCCAGCAGCAGCCACGTGTGCTGAGTGAAGCCTTGCCACCCCTAAGACCAGGAGGAATTTGTTGTTTCCTTCTGGAGAGAGATCATAGAATCATAGAATGTTAGGGACTGGAAGGGACCTCTGGAGATCATCAAGTCCAACCCCCCTGCCAAGCAGGACCATAGAATCTAGGGCAGGTTACATCCAGATGGGTTTTGAAAGTCTCCAGAGAAGGAGACTTCCGAAATCCCTTCCATGGAAGTCTGACAAAGTTACAAGGGAGGCATGAAACAGTCAGATTTCTACTTCTGTCATCTACCTGAATCTTGCAAGAAAGCAGATTACCTGTAAGCACTCCAGTAATTATGGAAAGTTGCTTGCATACATTTCAGCAGGACCATCTGAAGCATTGATACAACTCTTAAATACTCAGTTGTGCAAACATTTTCCAAAACTGCATGATAAAATAATATTAAATTAGCTGTCTTATGGGCCTCTCTCGATGCCAGGCCATTTATCTATTTTAAGAGGAAAATTTGGAAGTTTAAAAACTTACAATGAATTGTTGCATATGTCCTTTAGAGAACAAGGTGTTGAAGATTAGGATATTTGCTTTGCCTAGTTGATCTTTGAGAAAGAATTAGAAAGCGGCTTATTCCTCCAGCTGGTTCTGAGCAGGTATGGGGCCTTAAGGGTGTCTGTCTCTGGCTCCAGATCTAGAATCTGGATTTTATATCAAGTCCATCTCTATTAGTAACAGCTCAGAATCATGCAGTCATAAACAAAGTAGGAGTTAATTACGTTTATTCCCCATTAGCCTTAACAGGTGATTGCATATGCAGTTTAACAGTCTTTATTGGAGAGTGAACTGAACAAACATGCAAATGAGCTGAAATAAGTAGTTATAATGATCTAATTAGCTGTTGGTTAATTCTCATTTTCAGATCGAGTCTTGTGTTTTCTACTGGTTACATTACACATTTCAGGGAGTGATCTACCTAGCTGTTCCTACTCATTGAAAAACACGAGAGAGAGAGAGATATTTAAAATGACAATACTTTCACCCTTAGAGATCATACTTTTCAGGATGTTTTTATCATCTGCAATGCTGGATAAAATCTGGATATACTGCAGTTTAGTAATCCCTAAAGTGCTGCTTTTCAGGCCAAAGAACCCATGCAGAAAATTTTGTGAGGCCATCAACCATCAAGGCTCTGTGTTGGAGAACGATAAAAAAAGATATTTTAATAATGAAGTGCAGAATTGCAGTATACAAAGACAGCTTAATCTTCCTCATATGCATGAGTAAAACTGACTTTTGCCACTCCAAGGACAGAGGAGCCAGGACTCCGATGATAGGAAGGGGCAGAACCACCATGGGAAGCTGGTGAATGTACAAAGTTTGCTGGGTTCGCTGCTGTCAGAGAGAAGGATGGGGCTCTCCCACTGCACGGGGCTGTTTCCACCTGTCCTCATCCTCATGCAGTAGCTCTGCTTCCAACAGTGACTTTCCTGATTTTGCCATAGACAATGTAAGCAGGAAGGGCATAGCCATGTAACAGCTGTCAACAGTCTGCTGTCCTAAGCAAGCACAAACTCTTGCCCCTGCTGATGGCTGGCAATAGTGTTTAATCATCAAGATGTCCCTGTGGCAGATAAGCACCTACTCCTAGGATCAGTGCCTGGTATCACCTTTTGAATGCATAAAGCAGTATTTTTACAATCACTGCATACATGAATGCAATAAAAAAATACAAGCATGCAAATCCAATGATCCTCAATTTACTTCCCAACAAAAGACTTGTTTCAAGTATTAAGGGTGGATAGTAAGTTGCTACAAATTGCTACATGGTACAGACATTGAGAATTCATTTGAAATTCACAATCTAGAACAATTTTAATTGCCAAAGGAATCACACATAGTGGATCACAGTAGCTGTAATTATTTGTTTTGTGGTGTACATAGATGGTTGGAACAAGTGGGAGCTGCAGTACGCAAGAAAACAGGAAGGCACCCAGCCAGCTGCAGGCACCACGCAAATAGACAGTGTTTTAACTAGAGGATGAGACAGGACAAGTTGGATGATGAAGTAATGTAACAGCAAGAACATGGCTTAGTATCAACTAATCAGGTGCATATTTTCTATCAAAAAGAAGCTATTGGTAGCAACAAGTACAGTAGGAATGTTACAGCTAGGAAAATAAATACATTTTAGCTCATTTTAGGGCCTTTGCAATTTCCACATTTATTATCAAATTCAATTTTCCTGAATTTGCTCACTCATAGCTGTATTTGCTTTCTAAAATAGCTTCATGAGAATGGCTGGTTCTCTGTTATGAAATTGGTTATAGAATCACTCATGAACAGTGTTGGAAGTGGAGTTACAAAAAGTTTGGTAACTGAGGTATTTGGGCAGCTAACCTGCTAACTTCAAAAATATATTTGAGTTCACCCTGCTTACTCAGCTATCATTAATGACACTCAGATTCCCTTTCCCTTACTAAGTTTCAGCTGACCAGAGATGAGAAGCAATCCCATTTGATGAAACCCATATTACCAACAGTGAGGAACAAATAGCCGAAGCTGGGGGAGCAGCCTTGGGCTGACGTACGTGCTACCTGTTTTCACACAAACATTTCTAAGACTTAGAGATGTTTTGTGAATAGTTTGCAAACAGAAACAACTTCAGACTGAAAAGATTATTTATTATGAATGGCTTGATGGCATTTATTTACCGCATCAACTGGAAAATATTTATAAAAATTTTTAATAAAATATTTATATTTTTGAAGTAGAATCAAGTAGGAAAACACTCAAGCTATGTAATTGTCTTCTACTCGTGTTGACTGGAAACATCTCAATCTTTGCAACAGAAATAGTTATTAATTATCAACGCTAATTTTCTAGACTTGTTCAGACTATACTGTTGATTAAACATCCTCAGGACCCAGTAACAGTAGGAAATGAGCATGTTATGACTTGTCAGTTACACAAACATGACTTTCAGCTACCAGGAAAGTCTCTGAGCTACATAAATACTTACCACATTCCTACAAAACACAAACCACATGGTGAATCACTTCCATTAAAAAAAAAGCAGCAGAATTGGATGCAACTAGTCATATGCTTTTTCACTGCTTAAATTATAACTTCTTAATAAACAAGAGGAAAAGCAGAGATATTGCAAAGCAGTCCACACACATTGTGCATAAGCCTCTGTGCCCACACATTTATGCAAATACAATCAGCATTTGATTTCCACGAGTGTCACTTTTCCCCTACGTTGTTCTAGTTAATTCCTGCATTCCTTTTTAAGTTAAATAAGTAGTAAGAAAGGAAACAAATAATAGAGGAGACAAAGACTGTCTAATAAAATAAAGTATTTACCTCCCTCCCGGTACTCCATTACATCACACTCTCAGAAAATATTTTCTGAAAATCCATTTGTTCCAGATATCTCCTCCTCTCCAGCTAATATACACATAGCTTATTCTGCTTTCAAAACATCTCAGTCTTAATTTTTTAACCATGTCACACTGGAACATTTGTCTGGATCCATTTGTCTGGATCCGTTCACATAGGTTAGAAATGGCAGAGATCCAAGTATAAATCATTGAAGCACCCTGAAGAGTATTTTTGCTGGGATAGGAGATCTTTTCTTTTTTTTTGTGCTAGCCATTTCTTAACCTAAGGCTATGCTTTCTTTTTCTTGCATGCTGTTCCTGCACTGTGTGCATGAAGACAAAGAAGCCTGTAAGACATTATTTATATTACCTGCAAACTCAGATGCACTGGACCACAGAATGTGGTGACCTGAGTCATTTCCCTGCACCGCCCTTAGAAATGAACCTTCATCTCCTTCTTCTCTGCTTCGTTCTCTTTACTAACAAAAAAGTAGGGTAATTTATTGGTCTATAATACAGCACACATCAAGGATTTGGATTCCATTGTGTTAGAAACCATGCAAACAAGGACAAAAAGAAAATACTTGCTCTAGAAAGCTTGCTGTTCTGACAATTATATGTGCTAAGTTGCAAAACACTAATGGAAGAGACTGATACAGCATTTGCTATGCCTTCCCTTGCTTTGGTCCTTATGGAAAACAAGGCGTAGTCTCAGTTCACTAGCAGCTGAGCTTAGTCAGGTGGCAGGACATCACAATGGAGGTAAATCTCGTGGTAGACTTGAAGAAAGCTGTATGAATGTCTGTGGAGAGCACAGAAAAAGCAGAAGTATATTTGCAGGAATTCTATGTAATTACCATAAATTTATGATGACAAAGGTGTCATCCTTCAGATGACAAAGGTTGATGTAACTTAAAAACCAGATGATGAACAGTCACAAAGACCTAAGATCCATTCCAGCCTAGGCCCCATAAGCGTATATACCATTAAGACATGGTAATGAAAGGAGAGAGATGGCTGCCTGTGTGTGTAAGATGCTTGTAACTCCACAGTCCAAGGAACCGGGTTTCCACTTGCACTTGGATCATTTAAGGAGCTCTGTGAAAAGCTCAAGCTTCTCTCTGTAGAGCTGTAACACAAAACATCAGGTTGTCTACCCCTACATTGACAGGGTCAATGGCACAATAAAATCAAGTGACTCTCCTCCCCTCCCCTCTCCTCGAGGCATTCACCTTCTAGAATCCATTCATGCAGGAACACTTAGTTCTTGCTACCCACCACTTCTGCTACTGCAGACACAAATCAGAGGCAGCTATTACACTCTGATCTCATGTTCCAGTGTTCCAGCAGCCCAGCCAGGATAGCAAACCAGGAGGGCTCCAGGACAACCCACCCAGCTGACTATCAGGCTCTGTCCTCCCACCCTGCAGATCATCTGCTCCTCCAGCCTCTGCCTGCCCCCTTTTATTGCTACCACAGGCAGAGAACTCTAACTGCTCAGCTGGTATTTTTTTTGAGCAACAGTTAGTTCCTTGGAGGGTTTTATTTTTCAATACTATGCAGCTGGTCACAGAGCACGACTATATAGAAGGCAGGAAATGGAGCACAGGCATAACCAGTCCCTGTGTGCAGGCAACGTAAGAAAATGGCCTAGGAGCAGTCAAAGGAGAACATAATTACATTGGACACCCTGCTTTGCTGCGTGCCTCAGTAATGCTTTCCCAGGAGGTGATGAGGGTCTACTTGATCAACAGCCAGATGCACAAGTTAATTCTACATCTCTCAATAAAATAACTTGGAAGATTTTTCTTAAAAACAAGTAAACCTGGGCCTTTTTTAAAGGTCCTTGTGCAAAGACTGCCTGGCACAGGCTGTGCAATGCCTCCACAGTAACTTCATACTGACCCCCACTGTTCACATCCTGTGAATACAGACAAGCCTGGGACAGCCTGGATTTCCACTACATGCAGAAAAGTTAACGTACAGCACAGCTGCCTCTCCCTGAAAGTGCTGGCAATCACTCTGCAGTGGAGTTGCTCAGGATTTGGAGACTCACAGCAAGCACACAGGTGAAGAATATCAGAAGAATTACTCTGATCAGCTTGTTGCATGCCAGGAAATCTGGGACAAACATGAGAAAAAATTTAAAATCCACCTAGGAAAAGTTTTCAGGCAGGAGGAAAATGTGTCTGAGATAGCCTAAATATGCAGTAGCTGTAGTCTAGGAGAAGACAATCTTTCAGCCCATCCAGAGGACCTTGGAAAAGGGGAGCACAAATCTTTCCAGCTCCGAGCCTCATCTGCATTTCCCCATCCCACCAGCTTCTTCCCCTCCCCCCACTTCTCCCTGGGATTCATTCGCCATTGCCCTAATTTCAGTCTCTCCCTACAGCTGCATTTATTTGCCCTCCTGACCTACACAGGGCTCTGCCTGTACTGCACCCATCTCCTCCATCCCCTCCCTGTCGTCAACTGTATGCACCATTTCTGTCCTTTCTGACAACTGAACATTGTCTGAATTTTCCACTGCACACAGACTACACCTTTCCCCTCTCACTTTCCTGGATCAGTTTTCTCCCAGAACATAAGCAGCTTTATTTTCCTCCCCTTTTTTTTCCGATTATGACTCCAGTGACCACTGACTTGGGGTGAGTGTCGGGGTCATTTCCATTTTCCTTTGGAAAAAGCTACCTATCTCACATAAAAACTGGCAGGCGACAGGTCTGTTGGCTCCTCTGCCTCTCATTATCATTAAGGTTTGCAAGGACGCTGACACTCCCTTGCTTTAAGAACTTCCTCCTTTTCTTTTTCCTGGTGTTTTTTTAATAAATACCATTCTTCATGCTATTCTTCCTGCAGGGTAGTGAGTGACAAGCTTTAGCTGGGGTAAGGTTCAGCCATCAGGAAGCACAATCAAAACATGTTTTTATTTCTCTGAGTTTCTGGAAAACTGCAGCAGAATGTGAAAAGCTATTTTTAGCAGAGGGCTTTATCCCAGAAACCTTTTACCAAAACCGTACGAAGCATGCCTTGCTCCCGGGGGCAACCTGCACTCCTCTGGTGCCCAGGCGGCTGCCGACTCTTTCCAGAGCTCTGACCTTTCAGCGAAAGTCTACTGGAGTTGGCATTTTGCCCCAAGATGAGTTGTGATATCAAGGCTAGAGTTAAAGGGGGGAGAGCCTTAAAGGTAAAGAGAAGAAGTCTTTAGATAAAGGTGGAAGTTGTGATCATATTTTTTAGTGACTTGAAGGTGCTGGGAAGGTTTTAGTGACAGGAGGAACAGAAAGTCTACAAGTCTATAACTTCCTTTCTGAAGACAAGGATATAAAATAAACATAGTTAAGGGATGCGGATACGTGAATCTGGCTTATGAATATCAGCTCGATTATTCCTGGAAAGAAGTTTCTTCTTTTTTGACCTAATTTCTTACAGGATCAAATCTTGTCTGTGTTTTGCCAAATAGATCTGTTAGAAGAACTCAGGCTGCTGTGTCTATGATGCAGACTTCTGGATTATGTTGCAGTTTGGTGTGGTCAAGGTCAGGAGTCAGGCTATGCTGGAGCCCATAAGCTCCCTACTAAAAACAGAGACTCGTGGTGCGCTGCAGAGCTGTTCACAAGGTCAGTTTGTTCAAGTAAAGGTCTCTTAAAAATACTGCTTGCAACACAAGCAATCCCAAATGTTTCCTGCAACTGAAATTTATCATAGAAGTTCCTGTCTGCATGTATATTTGTTTCCAGTATTTTAGATGTAATAAATACCAGGATGTTAAATCACCACAAAAGAAAAGAAAATTTGTTTTCGTCTTCTACCAACAGAGCATGTCTGCTGCTTAACTGGAAGCTCAAAGGAGGAGAACAGCTCACTGAACTTCAAATAAAACCAAATGCAGGCTGAGAAGATTTGCATTGAGTAAAGAGAAATACAATGCACATATGAAAAGCGGCAACTCTATTTCCTATTTGAAAATTTTATATAATATTTCTGTAACATGACTAAACTGAAAATTAGACATCTGTTTAGACATTACTTAGCACCTTGGCACAGATGTTCAGTGTTTTTTATTATAGTGCTTTAATTAAAGAACATTCATCAGCATTCACTCAGCACAGTTAAGTGCCGCTCTGAATAGAGCTGCACGGGGAATGAGTTCTGCGTGCCATTTGTAATAGCAGCTTTAAATCAGATGGTGATGGCGAATGATTGCCACACAGCCAGTCACAACCTTTTTACCACTACCAAGTGGAGAAAGAGGTTGGGAGAGGACTCGCACCCTCACATCTGTGCAGCAGATGCTGACACAACTTCCCCTGCCACCACTATCCCCAGTGTCCCTGGAGGGAGGGGAGCAGGCGCTGAATAAACCAGCCAGAGCCTCCTCTCTGGTTCAGCCCTGCTGCCTCCTCCTGCTCTCTTCCCACTGGGACGCCAGCAACATGTGTGTTTTACCAGTAAGGGATTTTCAAAGTAAAAGTGGAGGTGAGGGGAAAAGGTGACATAAAATTTGTCTTAGCTAAGCAAGGTAATGGGGACTAATTTAGGCTACATGCCAGGAAAACGACAGAATGCAATCCCGGGAGGGTATGGAACAGTCCTTCAAAAATATTTGCCAAGTGATGCAGCCAAAAAAATAAATTCTTAAAACACTGTGAACCAAGGATAAAAGTTTACAAGTTTAATTCCACATCCCTGCAAAGTATTGCTGGCAGTTGAGCGTATTCATCTCATAAACGTCTCACGTCAGCCCCTTGCAGGTGCAGCATGCCTTCTACCCAGGGCTGTGCCTGGCAGAGACCTGCAAAAATGACTGCTGCGTACCACAGAAATGTGCTGGGTGGGTTTGATTTGTAGAGAGCCTATAATTTGCTTCCTATCTCTTTTTAAACCCATTACATCCCTAACAATGGAAGCTGTCAGTTGAAGTGATTTTGTCAGCCAAATTTGAGAGACTGCACATTTCATGACATTAAAGTTTCCTGTTAACTTCTCACTTGAATTTTTCCATGTCTAAGAATATGGTTTTTTTCATTTGTCAAATTCCAAAATAAGCATCAGCTGTGATACGAACTTGTCAGCTCAACAGGAAAGGAACTAGGGATTTGTTCCCTGGGTTATTTCTATTCTTTTAATCTAATGAATGTTTAGTATAAAATGCATAGTCAATCTATGTCATTAAGTTACACTCACCCCCTCTCTCATGGCACTGCCATTTTTTGACCCCATGGTTTGTTTGCATTACCCAGAGAGGCAATTCTTCACCAGTAGGAGGAGAAATGTGTTGCCAAAAGCTTAATTCCATCCCAGCAGCTGTGGTACTTTTCTGGATCATGTAAGGATCATCCTCACCTGTTTCAAGCTGAGAGGGTGCAGAACTTCCGATATTCCCTAAGGCATAGTCTCACCTTCAGCAAAAAATGCCCAGCTGGGTCTAAGTGGGGAGCAGGCTTATGGCAGCCTGAAGCTGGTGTCTCAGCTTTTGCTAGCCATACGTGATTTAAGTGGACATATCTACACTTATATTCTCTCCCGATGCAGTGCACTGTTGGGAGGTAGGTAGCTGACCCACCAAGCAGGGAGAGCAGCCAGCTAATGTGTATCTTGAGGGCAATCTTGCTGGATGGGATGTCATGTGATTTCTTTTTCTTAAACCCACAGATTCTTCAGAAAGTCACTCTTAGTTGGACACCTCCCTGCCATTTGGGCTTTTTAAAAAAACTTCTGTCAGTGTGTAAGGCCCCAGTAGAGCACATAGCAGAGGCTTGGCCAAGAAGCACTGTGCTCCCTAGTTATTCTGCTGGGGCACCCAAGGATAACTCACTGGAGCTTTGGGGCAACACACACAGTAACTCTTTTTGCATTGTTTCTAAACCAGTTTTGTGAGTCTCTTTCAACACGTGACCTTTTCTTTACTCTTCTGAAGGATTTTTCTGTCCTATGTCAGTGCAGAAATACAGTATCAAAATTCTGCTTGTATATGCTTTGATTCCTGTTGATGTAACAGAAAAACAATTTAATGGCTATAATGGCTTAGTCTTTGTTCTGGTTTTGAAGATGTAGAGAAATCTGGGATATTCTACATTTTGGAATGGGTTTCTCATACTTCAATCCCTACCCTGCTGTCCGTAAAAGACTTTCCGGATGAAAGGCGAAACCCTGCATGCCCTGCTTCAAGTGCTGCTAATTTACCTTTCATAACTACATAAATATTTTTCCACAAGGAAAGGATGAGACAAAGTTGGAAAGGAAAACATATGACCGGTCTCAGTGAGTTCACTTAATGTGTTACTGGAAGGCATTCAAATACTTTAATAAAGAAAAGCAGGCTGAGAGGAGATAAGGATGGAGGTAAGAAGCATTGAGTGTTCATGATAGAAAGAGCTTTTATGAAACTTCTAGAAAGACTGAAGTGAGCTTTTGGTTTTCTTTTATGCAGGGCAGGATATTTTGTGGGTATGGCTACTTAAAACATGGTTTGGTAGGATCCAGTCTTCAGTTAAACATCAAGGCGGCTGTATATTAAAATGCCATAATGCAAGAGGATGTACAGTTTCTCACCAAAGTATCTGTTGTTGTGCTGATTCAGCCATTTTATGCTGCCATCAGTTGCCTGATCACACAGGCCAACACTGAACTCAACAACATCCTCTCGGAAGTCTTCTTTCAGACAGTCCTGCCATAGGTTCCAGTGGGCCCAGCTCCTCCACTACCCACTGTGGTGCCAGCATCGCCTGCTGGACACAACAGACAGAGATGGCTCCCTCAGTGGCCCTTCACATGGAAGGACACCACTGAGAGAACTCATCAAGATGCAACCAGCCCCAACAGAAGCCACACTCAACAGGAAGCTCCTTCAACTACTCAGCTCCTGGTTAATATAATCCTGGCTTCCCCCACCACCCCAACCATGACCAGCTAGGTGAGGGCAGTGCCACAGAAACACAGGTGGGCCAGGTTCTGCCTCTGGAACATGAAGCCAGTGGGAAAACAAAGCATTCACAGGTCAACTCCAACTTGGGGCTCACAACTCAGGCCCCAGCACTTCATCTGTTTAAAACCAAAGCAGATAAGATAATATTTCCTTCCTGAGAAACCTGATCCTACAGGTAGGTGGCCATTCTGCAGAATAAGTCACAGTTCTGTCATTTTCCTTTTTTTAATTCAAATTCTCTGAGACTGGTGTCCTATTTCCAGCTTGCTTTGTGCCTTATGGCAGAGTGGTACGTTGCCCTCCTTTCAGATGCTAGGCCTGCTGTCCCTCCTGCCACCCAGATTTAACCACTCCATCAGCTGCACGCCCCCCACATCGCATGCTGCATGCACACTGGGATGCTGATGCAAGCAAAATACACACATTTGTTTTGGATGGGGATGTTTCCTCATCCCTTTAGAAAGCTGAAGAAAAAATAAATTATTAAAACAATTTTTTTTGTTGTTTCTGGTACGGAGGAAATAGATTTGAGATTTTTTCCCTAAATTTCATCTCACTTTTGACATTTTCAAGACAAACTAATTCTGAATTAAAAACCCTGAAATTTATTAAAAAATGCTCTGAAACAAAAATCAGAGCACTTCTCAAAATTACCTTCAACTAAAGGCTGAAACTTGAACTATTTTATTCCATCCCCATCAAACATTTTCTATCTCAGAAATGGTCTGGAGCTGGCAGTTCAGATACAATGTACTTCTTTCCTACTGCCCTCCCTCCTACACTGCCTCACTACAACATTTCCCTGTGGTTTTGCAGATGAACCTTTGCGCCCAGGGAAGTGACAAAACCAGCATTAATCACCTGCAGGACAGATTCTCTCTTGTTCCTTCACTTAGTGCGATCAGGAGCAGAGACAGCTTATTTGACAGAGTGGATCGCTGTTTCTGCTCCTTCCAGGCTACTTAGTCCATGATGATGATCCGGTTTGTGTCAGAGTTTGTTTCATTTTCTTTATGGTTTCTGACTTAGTTTCAAAGGCCCTTTTGGCCTGCATGCAAGCTAAAAGTAACTCAAAGTTACATTTATAAGTGAAAGCGTTAAAAATAAAATGCAAAAAACCCTTAGTATTATTTGCAACTTGGAAAGAGACAAGAGGAAGGCAGTGGTCCTCATCAGTTTGAATCGATGTAGAGCAAAGCACAAAGCTCTCCCTGGCATCTAACTCCTAGAAACCAGTATGGTCATTGAGATAAATGGTGACAGATATTGGAAAGGACATGCAGGGCTTAGTTATATAAGCTTCATGGGTCAGGGACTTACAGACTACCAAAAACAAGTGCTCATGTGCAGACCTGTGATCTCCTTTTTAACAAGCTAGGCTACAGTAGTAGACAAAGAATACAGCAGCCTGGAGCAGCCTTTTCCAGTGTGATTTAGTTGGTATTAACATAGAACCAGAAAAAGATACGCATACATCCAAACAGCAGCAAAGCTCTAAGGGTGTTCTCTAGCACCCAGACAGTATTAGCAACAATAGTTTATAAACTGTAAGATTGAAGCTGTCTCCAAAGGACAATTCTGAAATTCTAGATACAGGTCTTCAGCAAACTGAAAGACACAGAGATAACTTCAGAAGTAACGAATTTCCCACAGCAGCAGCAGGAGGTATCTCAGTGTGCAAACCGCAGTTGCCAGAGCCTGACCCCTGGAAGAAACAACAGGCTTAACAACAGAAGAGTGTCTGAAAGTTACATGCAGTGGTTTATACACAATCCTTTTCTAACAATTCTGTTGCCATTATGCTAAGATTCTGACCCACATTTTTATTTACTGAACAGATTTGTGTGATTGCAAAGGAAAATTCTGAAAATTAGTAATTTTATATATATATATATACATATTCAGTTTTAGAAAAAAACAATGTATAGAATCAAAGAATTGTTTAGATTGGAAAAGACCTTTAATATCATCGAGTCCAGCCATTAAACCAGTCTTGTCTAGTCCACTACTAAACCATGTCCCTCAGCACTACATCTATATGTCTTTTAAATACCTTCAGGTACGGTAACTCCATCACTTCCCTGGGCAGCCTGTTCCAGCACTTTAAAGCCTTTCTGTGAAGAAATTTCTCCTAATGTACAATCTAAACCTTCCTGCTGCAACTAAAGGCCATTTCCTCTCATCACTTGTTATTTGAGAGAAGAGACTGACCCCCACCTCACTACAACCTCCTTTCAGGTAGTTGCAGAGAGCAATAAGGTCTCCCATCAGCCTTCTTTTCTCTAAGCTAAACAACCCCAGTTCCCTCAGCTGCTCCTCATAAGACTTGTGCTCTAGACCCTTCACCAGCCTTGTTGCCTTTCTTTGGACACGCTCCAGCACCTCAGTGTCTTTCCTGTAGTGAAGGGCCCAAAGCCGAACACAGTTTTATGATGTGTTATGGAAAAAAGAAAAAAAATTTGGTTCAGTTGGCTTTCTTGTTAGAAATGTAATTTTGGAGCATTGCTGCACAGTATTGATGTATACTTCAGCGTGAAGTTCAATGTGTAAACAATCTTAGAAAAATCAGTGCTGACAAAATTTTAGTTTGAAAATCAGTTTTCATGATGGTATGAATATAGAGCTGCTTAGGTTCATGTACTAGAGCACCAAGTAACTACTTCTTCTTTTTAAAAGTAGTTATTTTTATCTTTTAAAAAAGCCATGAGTCCACGCACAGAAGGCCCACCAGCTAGATCCCCACGTGCAGAGAGATTGGGAAGACCTTTCATCCACCAACAGCAAGCGTCCTGAAGAGACGTGTCCACAAGAGAAGCGCAAACATACACAAACAGAACTGTGCCTATATGAGTGACGGATTCATGGGTAACTGCAGGGGAATGCAAGTAATAATCAACATGCAAGACTTATGTTCTGTGCATAATCTTGTTACGTCTTAAATACTGCGCTGGCTTCGTGAAAATGCTGAGCTGTCTAATGGCCGGTTAGAGCTGTTGCCCAGACTACACGCACACGCAGGGGGTTAAACCGTGCACTGAGGCGTGCAGGAGTCCGGGTTTCTGGACCAATTCCCACTCTGTAGGTGCCGTCAGTGCGCTCTGACCTGCGGGAGAAGCGAGAGCCGCAGCGGGCCCGCCGCGGAGGAGGCGCCGCGGTGGGCGGTGGGCAGCNCTGGTATTAACGTGTGCTGATGAGCCCCGACCGCCCACCGCTCACTGCTGCCAGCCGGCCGGTACCGCCCGCCGGGCCACGCAGCTGTTAACGGGAGCCAGGCGAGTCAGAAAGGCAAGGCACACGCCCACCGGGGAAGCCAGACTCTCTCCCCCAAAAGCCTCGTCTGTCGCCTCCGGGAGTCTGATCATGTTGGCCCCGGTCCAGCGGCCCGTGCCTGTTGGAGCAAGCCAGGCCAGGCCAGGCCTGTGGCCGGGTGCAGATCTTGCTAGGAAAAGCTCGTTGTTCAAGCTAAATCTCCGAGAAAGGGCAACGGGAGGTGGGAGCGTGAGACACTGTGCCCACGAGTGCAGCGGGAGCAGTCCGCTGCCGCCCGGCCGACAGCGCCTCGCTAGTGCCACGCGCGTACGTCCGCGTTCATCCGTGAGCGAGCAGAGAAACAATAAAACGTGTTCCGCCAGAAATCAAGGAGGATATGAAGCTATGGTCTAGTGGCTAGAGAGATGTTAGGATGAAGGTTGGACTTGAATGATCGTGGTGGTCCTTTCCAACCATAATGACTCCATAATTCTATGTTTTCTTTTTCACACAGTTTGTGCTTACCTGGCCAAATTCAAAGTCTGTTCTGCGGATGTGTAACTCTGTGAATCCTTTGTGTTTAGCACTTTGCTTTCATAATTTACAATTTATTGAGCTATTCAGGAAATATTACATGTGCTGAAGCAACACAAGCTGCAGGAGTGGTTCTTCAGAAGAACATCTTGGAAATGGATCCTTCAGGTAAAGGAGCAGATTCTGCAGCATACCAGCACCAGAAACCTCAATGAAAATCCATGGACTGAGTAGCTCTGGGTTGAGCCCATGAGGTATATTTTGCTAACACACTAGTTTGGTCACCCATATTAGCATAGCAGCCAGCTGTATTTGAGTTGGGAACGGGGTTTCATCTTGCTGGATGTTGAATAACCTTTCAATAAGCATGATTTTTGTCCTTAAGACTGTAGACAAATTGAAATCAAGGTGTGAGTAGCATGTGAAACTAACACCAGGGGCACACAGACTGTAGAATGAGAAATGAAACAGAAATACCCCCACAGTTTAACTAAATGGCCATAGCAATTCTACAGCAGACCTGTACTGTTTGGATCTAGAACTAGACCACAACTAAAGTTTCATCCCAGCCGACATTCTCCATTTGTGATGTCTCCTAAACTGTTGTGAAGGATCCTCTATTTGTTACCACTGTCTTTGAAAACAACTTCAATGCACTGTCCCCATTCCCAGCATCAGGAACAGAGGGTCCCTGCCTGCCCCTAAAACATGGCAGTGAAACTTGGTGGAAGCTAGAAGAGTGGCCTGGGATAGGTCTTGCTCAATAACATGCCTTCAGTGTGCTGACATCTGCTTTGCCCATCACAGGTTGACTGATAGTAAGCTTTTTTTGCTGCCAATAGTTCTGTCTGGCTATTCCTGACAATCCTGTACACTACATAGAGCAAATCATGTAGGTTGAGTAGTGATTTGATAACAAAACATGTTGTTTCAATGGTTTTCTATTTCATTTCAAGATTTGTTTCTACAGTAGAAGCTGAATACACCAAACAGATCTCTGTAAATTCTTTAATACTTACAAATGTTTTCAAAGTTCAAGTTCCTGAAGCTGAAGAGCTTCAGCCAAGGTTGTGCAGCAGTATTCTGAATGCTTATTCTGCCCAAACAATTTTTCCAGAGATTCCTTTCATATGCCCCTTATTTTTCCCCTGGACTTTTAAAGTTAATAACAACCAATTTTTAATAGTTTCAGCTCATGAGTCTTGGTGTATTTATTCAACAACATAAAAGAGCTGCTCATCATCCTGTTTTGTTAGTGTCTCATAGCTCTAATCTTGACCTAGTTTGTGAATGTTTTATTTATCGACAGCAGGCTACCCAAACAGCCTCATCTCGGAGGGATTCCAAGCACAGGCTCAATCCAAGAGGACGCAGCTTCTCCAGGGCATCCTCCATTTTTGTGTTTGTCAGCTACTCCCTCCCTCCTAAAAGTCTTTCAAGCTTCATTTTTCCTTGACAGTATTTCTATCTTTCTTTCTTCAAGAAACATTGCCAACAACATACATTTGTAATTAGTTTCTCCTTTCTCCTATGAACTACGACCACAAATTATGCGCACAAATCTTTTAGCATTATTGGGAAGTGGCCATTATGGTATGACTCATTTCTCAACTGAGATTGCAAATGCTTTGCAAGCTGAGGCTTTGCAATTTTTTCATCTTTCAATATAAATAATCTAGGAAAAGAAAAAGTCTGGAGCATCAGGGAAGGAGTGACCAAAACCCTGTAAGTAAGCTGAGCACATGGAATCACGGGATCGTTTTGGTTGAAGAGGCCTTTAAGATCATCAAGTCCAACTGACTCATCACTAGCTTCATCAAGATCCACATAGAACAATGTAAATTTGCTACACTGGGCTTCCTGGTGCTTTATGGCACTTCTAATTTAGAGAACAGACAGAAGTATTAAGTGGATGAAAAGCTGGACATGAGCCAGCAATGTGCGCTGCCAGCCCAGGAAGCCAACCATATCCTGGGCTGCATCAAAAGAAGTGTGGCTAGTAGGTCGAGGAAGGTGATTCTTCCCCTCCACGCCACTCTGGTAAGACCCTACCTGGAGTACTGCGTCCAGCTCTGGAGTCCTCATTACAGGAAAGCCATGGACCTGATGGAACGAGTCCAGAGGAGGGCCACAAAGATGACCAGGGAGCTTGAACACCTTTCCTATGAGGAAAGGCTGAGAGAGTTGGAGCTGTTCAGCCTGGATAAGAGAAGGCTCCAGGGAGACCTTATTGCAGCTTTTCAGTACTTAAAGGGGGCCTGTAAGAAAGATGGTTACTGTCTTTTTAGGAGAGCCTCTTGTGACAAGACAAGGGGTAATGGTTTTAAACTAGAAGAGGGTAGATACAGCCTCGATATAAGGAAGAATTTTTTTATGATGAGGGTGGTGAAACACTGGAAATTGTTGCCCAGAGAGGTGGCAGATGCCCCATTCCTGGAAACATTCAAGGTCAGGTTGGTGAGGGCTCTGAGCAACCTGATCTAGTTAAAGATGCAGAGGTGTTGGACTAGATGACCTTTAAGGGTCCCTTCCAACCCAAACCATGCTATGATTCTATAATTCTATGATTCTATGATTAAATCCTTAATGTCAACATCTGAGAATGTCCTTCAGCCAAAAGACAAGAAAAACCTACCCAAACCACAGACAAAGGAAAAAACCACATAGAGCCAAACCAGGATATTTCCCCATTCAGTTCTGAAACATAACATGAGCTTGCATAGTTGCATATAGAAAGAAATTAGCCATTTGTAACTTTTACTTCTTGATATACCTTTACAAAAAGCTCAGGTAGGTAGGCTCCCAGCAAATTCTGAAAATACTTGGACAGAAGGTGTCAGCTTTCAAAATAGCAGCAGCAGCACTGTTTGCAATACCAGAATAATGCTGTACCAAACAACCAGTGCCTGAGAAAACCAACATCAAATGAGAGCAAACAGAGACTTCCACTGCAGGAGAAGTTATTTCAAGGGCAAACAAACAGGCTTTAAATGGAGAAGTGAAATACTCCTATCTGCAGAGTGTCACAGGCCTCCCCTGGAGAGCTAGAAAGCCTCATGGACTCCCTGCAGAGGACTGAGTCACCACCTGAGGCCCTGGGTCAGGCTTGACTGCAGTGGCACCCTAGAGCTGCTTCAGTTCTGAAAAACCTCCAGAAAGATGTTATACCTGCTACAAATTGACACAAGAAAACAGGAGTCATGGCAAGAAATGGGCAGAGCTTGGGGCTGAGGGTGGAAAAAAGAAGAAAACTTCTAACCTCATTAAACAATCTAACCATCTCTCTAATGAGCCATGGCTATTTTGACTCTTGGATCACTGTGTGGTCTCAGAGCAGGTGCTGCCTCTCTCTGCCCACAATGTATTAACAGATTGAATTTACTTTATTATTTTCTTATTGTGTGCCCAAGGTCCACCTTCTGCCCAGCTCTTTTTCTCTAACTCTCCCTCAGCTGTTCCCTTCTCAGCATCTCATCAGCATACACTTTCCATTCCCTTTGAGACTATTTATAAAGATGTAAAGGAATATAAATTCACAATTTTCCCCAAAATATATTGGAGATTTGTCTACTTCACAGCATAGGAAACCGGACACCTTCAGAGAAGCTTTGAAAAGGTCAAATTCCGTGAATATCCACTTTCCAACTACATTGTATTCAGCTGTGCTTATACTCTTTTTGTGTTCATTTTGTCAGGCTAGGCTAACAAATGAGTTTGCTGATATTATTTATGGGATAGTAAATCTTATGTGCAACATCATAAAATTCATACTAATGAGCAGAAATCCATCACTGATCTGTATGTTCAGTCAAAACAAAAATAAATATCTGAGACTGTGAATACCAAATTTCTAATAAGTCCTGAAGATACACAATTTGAGGATTAAATTATTCATAAAATTTCCACTGACTTCAAATAATAAGTATATTTGACAAATTTGTAACTCATTTCTGGTTAATTTGTAAATGGGAAAAGGTAAAAATTACCATAGATGTGATTCTTGCAATTAACTTCAAATAGTAACCTCCTAATTTTAGCCAATTTAGACTCTTGAAAGTTTCCTAATGAAGCCCACTTCAATTAGTTTCAAGATTTTATCACATTCCAAATTGATTTACACTGATATGATTTCCCTGCAGTCAGTGGAGCTAAAGTGATTTATTCCTGATGAAGATCTAGCCTGCAACAAGATACTGGAGATGGGTTGCACAGAAAGTGCTCACAGCTGAAGGTGCCTGTGGTAGTGCCCCTGGGCCAGGGGAGCTCTGGCTGGTAGAGAAGTCATGCAGTTATTTCCATCACACGCTGGAACGCTGCTCCTCTGCACATCCAGTGAAAGGAGGAGTTGTTGGGTGTAATCCCGACATGGCGTGGAGGTGACACAGCAGAATTCATTGCACCCGTCTCTCATTTTGAGCATTTGAGGGTCACAGAATGGGAATGTGTGGATTTCTCCATGCTCCACCCATTCAGCACCGTGAGATCTCAAATTTTGCAGTGAAGGTGTCACTCCTGAAATACATCTAAGATGTACTAATACGTAATTTCATCTTATCAGGTGCTCAGTGAGGGATGCTTTATTTTTATATAAATCTGTTTATGAAATCTTTGCAGTCTCAGCCAATTAATGGAATTGGAAAGAGAGAGGGAAAAGTGAACAATAGAAAGCAAAATCAGAAAGGTAAATGAAGAAATGAAATCCAGAAGGAAAATAATAGAGGAAAAGGAGACAGTTAATAAATATAATTAAGTATGACCTGAAGATGTTAGTGAAAATAGTGGCACTGTGGTCATCAGCAGAAGGCTGTAGCATTCAATAGAGATTGTCAGCTTTTGTGATTAAAGTCTCCTAGAAAAGAGCTTGTCATTAGATGTCTACCCTTGTTCTGCTCATACATCATCTTTCATATCCCCACAGCCCTCAGCCGTGCTGCCATTCACTTCCTCGGGGATTTCATCCCCTGTCCTCTTCTGTCCCCTCCCAGCCACATTTCTGCTTCTTCTACCATCCCCATGGCTTGTGCAGAGGCACAGCTTGCCTAGCCAGGCCTTCTGCAGCAAATGGCAGGAGCGGGCTTGCCTCTCTTTTACTCACAGGTGCTACTCAAGAGAGCAGAAGGATGGCTGTAACACCCTCCCTGCTTCCCCAGTTCTGCATAAACAGGCCCCCAAAGGAGAGGGAATTAATTTCTTCCATCTCCTACAGTTACCCCTGTTGGCTGCAACCCTTTCAAAGGCAAATGCAGGGAAAGCAGTCAGGTATGCAGTGCTCCCCACCATGCTGGGAAATGACGTGCATCCCTTGGGTGCATATCCAGGAGCCACTGCAGCCTGCCAAGCATGCCCTTTGTCTTGGAATTTATGATTTGTAGTAATTTGCTCTGTAAGCAATCTTGAGGGATGGAACCCTCTTTTTAACCACATGCTATGTCCCTCCACTCCCACTCTAAATACACAAAAGGAGGGGGCTGGGGCACACTGACAGCTGGGGTGGTTTGCCCAGCACAGGTCAGTGGTGGTGGCAGCAGCAGAATGCAGTTCTCCTGTCCTCCTCTGACTATTTACTGAGATCATCCCCCCATAAAGTGAACAATTTATAGCTCTGCATATTGCTTAGCCATTACAGCTCTGGGCTTTTACTCTGGATCATAAAAGTACCTCAGAGGGTTGAACTGATTCTATTAAATGACATATCATCAGATGTCTTTTGTGCCAACACTCTTTTTTCCCTACTCTGTCCCCCACACACCTGCCAATGACTCACTGATTTCCAAAGTAACATTGCTTCTTTAGATCCTGATTACTAATGCAGACCTTGGATTTGTCTTATGGATGGTGTTTGGCTTCCAGCAAAGTTAGTGGGTACTACTGCTCTACATCGATGTGGGGAAAATCAGATTGACTGCACAGATCAATAGCTCTGACACAAAAGCCTTCTGCAGGCAGGCTGAACAAAGATCTGTTAAAACGAACCATATAATCCATGTTCAGAGAGCTGAAATTCTCAGAAACAAGCTAGTATTTAAACCAGACCTTCATGTGAATAAATCTCAGTACCTTCAGCTGGAACTGACAGAAAAGATCTAGTGGATTTCCTAGAAAAATGACATTTTGCTATTCAGGAGCTGCCAGAGAATGAGGATGTTTCCTGTATTGATTGATGCTATAAAATACTCACCCACAACCAACTCAAGGGTACTCCTTCCAAGAACACAATGCTTGTGACTTTAGTGGAAATGAGAGATAAGGAGAAGATCCTTAAGGCAGCCTGGAAAGAGAGAAGCATTGAATTCCAAGGGCAAGTGATAACAATTTCTCCAGACTTCAGCCAACAGATACAAGAAAGAAGGAATTGGTAGAACTTTAAAAAGCCTTTGTAGATTTTTAAATCCAAAGCTGTCATCTCTACTGAAACTGTGAGTTCTCTGTGAAAATAAAGATTACCTCCTCTGGGATGCAGATTGAGGGAAACAGTTTGTAACAGATAGTACCTTCGTTGTTGCCCCAGGGTGTTCAGATGGATTAATTCCTTGTGTTTTGCTGGCAGAGCCCAGGTAGTGAGGCCCAACGATGTATGCTCTGTCGAGAGGGACCTGTGGGAGTTACAAGCAGCCCACCAAGTCTACTCCATCATGGGGACTGAGACAGATGGTACAGCTGCCAAAGCCGGAGAGGCCAAGCATCTGGTAAATGTGTTGATTTAAAGCAGTTCTCAAGCAGCAGCCGCTGCTGTGGCTGAGACGAGCACAGTTCAGAGCTGCTTCCCCAGCCAGAGCCCATGGGGGAGCAGTGACAGTATTGCCACAGCCTCTTCTCGGAAGCAAGTACCAAACGTTTTGGAAGATGAAGAAAAGCAGCCTCCCTTCTGGGCAACCTGTCAGGGGTTGCTGATATCAGGGAGGGAGTCAATGCTGTAGAAGGTTACTGCTACCACTATTTCAAAAAGATATTTAAATTCCTCTAGGAAGGCTCTGGTCAGGCTTTTATTTTATTTCCTGGCTTTATCATTATCTTCTGTCCCTCACTCTCTCTTTTGAATAAACAGTGTCTGGTTTAAATATAACTATGGTTCAGATTCTGACTATTCATAGCTAGAGATGAGTAATGATTTCCCTGGGGTACAAAGAGCATACAGAGGGAGTTTACCAGCCCAAAGCTGAGACTACAGCTTGTGTGGCTGCACCCCAGCTAGTTTTAGACTGGCAGGGTAAAGGGCTGGGCATATTGTTCTCTGTTTATATTTGGAGTCTGAGGCAGCTTTTGTCTCCTTTTGTCTATAATTGTGTTGATACCGAGTGACAGCACACTGCTTAAGGACCACGTAAATATAACCTTAATGATACCAAGTCATCAGAAGAAGACTGATGGAAGGGGACTGAGAAAAAGATTACAGGCTTGCAAAAAGTACGGCAGACTTTTAATCTGCATGGACAGCCCCAGAAAGGCCATGAGCTTATGTCGTGGTGGTTCAGTCATCATCATTCTATGCTGCCATCAGTTGCCTGATCACACAGGCCAACACTGAACTCAGCAACATCTCCTCAGAAGTCTTCTTTCAGACAGGCCTGCCAGAGGTTCCTGTGGGCCCAGCTTCTCCGCTGCCCACTGTGGTGCCAGCATCGCCTGCTGGACATGATGGACAGAGATGGCTCCCTCAGTGGCCCTTCACATGGGAGGACACCACTGAGAGAGCTCAGCAAGATGCAACCAGCCCCAACAGAAGCCACACCCAACAGGAAGCTCCTCCAGCTGCTCAGCTTCTGGTTAATACAATCCTGGCCTTGCCCACCACCCCAGCCATGACCACCTGGGTGAGGGCAGTGCCGCAGAGCCACAGGTGGGCCAGGTTCTGCCTCTGGAACATGGAGCCAATCAGAAAAACAAAACATTCTGCTAGGTTGTAAGTCATTCACAGGTCAACTCCAACTTGAGGCCCAAAACTCGGGCCCCAGCACTTCAGCCTAATATTAAATACTGCTGTTGTGCCTGAGAAAGAGAGTAGCCAAGAGCTATGAGACCATATTAGCCTAAATACCAAAGCCATTTCCACAAATGCAATGGGAGTTGGCCCCTCAAATCCAGAGATACTGTTGAAAAGTACACTGCACAACTCTGGAGATGTAATTATTTATAAGAAGAATTAATTTCAGCAGGAAACAAGTAATTCTTGTGTGCGTCAAGCACACAATGCTAGAAAATTACTGCTGACAATGCTGTCAGGAAAGCTCTCCCAGTGCACCTCACATGAAAAGCTAAGAGAGACAGCATGCTTGGCGGTCAGATACTGAGGATACTGGAGAATCAATTTATAACGGTAAATCTTCTCAGTTTTTACAGCTGAAAGCTTCTTCTTTGCTAAGAAATGCCTGCAAAGTGGCCACCTTGCCAACAGCAGTGAGATAACTCTGCTTCTGCCAGCCCTTTCTTGGATAAAATCTTTGCAAACGAAGCCAGACTTTGCCTGTGCCTTTTAGTCATACAGTCTCCTCCAACTTACAGGTCCCTTGATTTTTGTGACTTTTGGTTTACCTAAAGAATTAATGCTTGATATTGTAGGGCCTGGTTTACAACTTAAGAACTGAGGAAATTTTTACATGTTGATAAAATTTGACATGTTTTGTCTGTGCCCTGCCATCAGAGTACTAATGGGAATCCAAATGTTTTTAGAACTTTTTAACTGCCACACAAACCGTCAGGAGAGATACCCTATCTTTAAATCAGAAAATAGCTTCTTTCTTGCTATCTTATCAAACAGCACCACATAGTCCTACAAAATGTATCCCCTGAACTACTAATGGGGAGATGTTAATGGAGGGTTGTTTACATACTAGACAGGAAGTTATGACACCTGATTTGGGTAATCACAGGAAACATGGAAAACAAAGTGTGGTGGAAAAGGAATTCCAGAACTGATCTGCAGAGAGAAATTTGGGTATGAAGGCTCCTCTTAAAAGCACTAGGAGCACAGGTAACAAGGCTTGATAAATATAGCTGGAAAAGCTGTAGTGACCACTAAGAAAGTGATTATTTCACTGGTACTTAGAAGATCACAAGAAATTTGTTAATATTCATCTTTTTGATCAATTTTCCACTTCCCAATCTTCTGTGTTAACAGTTTGTGTAAGTGCAGAGAAAGAAAACCTAAGGATTTTTGAATAAGGATGCACACATGCATATAGAATGTAATTATATATAAATGAAACATTGTCTAGTTACTCTTTCAAAGGTGTAGCCGATTCTTACCTTGAGAAAGAAATAATGATATTAATAATAGCCAAAAGCATGGCTCTGATCCTCAGCCCTTAGTGTTTTAGTGATCTCAAAGAGGAAGAAAGGCACTGTTCTGCCCTATAAAGTGCATTGGCAGCACTAGGCTGAAGGGACTTTACCCCCCTCTCCTCCTTTTGCCTCTGTGTTTTTCTCAGTTCAGCTGTCAGGTACTCATCCTCTCATCCTCCACATCTTGCTTTGGTTTAGACATGGTGGATTTCCACCTCCCTCCACGCTGTGAGTGCTTGCTAATGCTGCCTAGTTTCACCTTTTGCCAGAAAAAAAGGTGCCTCCAGGCTTGGGAGATGTCTGAGAGAATGGTCTCCTTAACCTCCATCCTTAAATCTCCTTTGCCTTGGTTTCCACAAGACAATTTGACGCTGTTGAGATGACTGGTAAATGGATAACTTTGTCCATCACCTGCAATAATTGTCTTGTTCCTTCAAGACTGTCCCTATCCATCTGACTAATAGGACATGTGGGGTTCACTCCTACTAAGTCTCTTGCATTTGTGTAGCTCCTGGGACAAGCCTCTGGCCAGAGCTCGGAGGCACTACCACTCCCAGAGCTGGGAGGCACTGTACTTTGTATATTGCAGCAGGCTGTAAGCAGTCTTCTTGTGTAAGAAAGCCCACTCCTGATCTGAAGGTTTAAATACAGAAAAGATAGAGTGTTTTATCCTTGCCTTACAGAATATCCACTTGACTTTAGGAGCCAGCTCAGAGAGCCTTGTTCACTCGCTGAGTTCAGCATGGCTGTAATGTGCTTAGTTACAGTCTTGCTCTTGAAAAATTGATTCCACTTTCAGAAGTTTTACCAATTCTAGGGGCATTCACCACTGTAAATATAAGGACTGTTGCAAAAACCTGGGAACCTCAATGATCTTAAACATCCTTTCTAACCTAAATATTTATATGATTCTATGAAATCATGAAAACCATGGTCAGCTTTATAAATGTGCTCATCAAATGTTCTGGTTCATGTGAAGGGAAGGAGCCCAAGCCCCAGGTATCTATCTGCAGGCTCATTTCACCCAGACTGCTCTAGTCTAGGAATATCTCAGGAGAAAAAGTTTTCTTATAAATTTTTGTATACTTGTTGCAAACCTGGAAACAGTTAATTGGAACCAAATATTGTTAGATACAATATTTAAAAACAGCCTGTCTCGGCAGCTCAGTCTTTTCTGGTTTAAGTACAACCGGCGTCCCATAGTGCTCATTCGTCTGAGCTGATTGTGGCCAGCACTGAAGATAAATCCAGAACTTCACATCTGAGAGAGAGTCTGAGCCATGAAGCCATCAAGGCACCATGTGCCCTAACACCCCTTCATCCAGGACCGTAAATGGAAGGGTAACAACCCTGCACGTCCGTTTATAAGCCTTAGTAGGAATCTACACGGTAGTCAGGAGGTGTGGGCTAGCACTTTTGGATCTAGCTGGGCTAGTGACAAGCTTGAGCAGCTGAGGGGAGAGTGCCTCTTCCCTGTGCACAGCTCTGCTGAAGTCCATGCTGCTGCTTTTTCCCACGTTGTTAGCTAAAGGATGCTGGCTGAGATGTAGTGTATACTGTGAAAATATTTTTAAGATCCCATCCATTTTTCTACCCAAACTATAGGAAGCATAGAGGAGTAGAATAAGAATGAAGGGGAAAGGAAGAAATCCCTCCTTTCAACTTTAAATGGTGTTTTTTAAAGACTGTTTTTAGTGTGTATGATAAATTTGCATTAAATATTAGGGGGTTTTAGATGCTTATTTTTGTTACTTTGTTACTATCCATTGCAGGATCAGGTGTGGAAGCATTCTGTGGCCATCACACCCTGGTCAGGCTCGTTATTTTATGGGAGGAGAATGTGGCATGTCCAAGTCGTAGTAACAGAGCGCAAGAGCTTCTCACACCGTGGTATCTGCTGCTGTAAGGACACAGCACTTTGTTCTGATCTTGCTTTTTATGGCAAAAATTCAGACCAATATGTGCAAATGCAGTGACAACAACAGAAAGCAACTAACAGGAACACAGTTGGACTAGGAACCCCCTCTTCCCCGCAAAATAGCCTAGTTAAACATGTCCCTAAAGATAATTTGCTACTAAAGAGAAGCTAGGAGAAAAATACATGGCATATACTAGTCATATCACTTGGTGTAACTCCTTAAAGATTCTCCCAAGCAGTGATGAGGAGGGCAGTATAAAGACATGAATAGAAAAGAGCAGAATAGGATAGAACAAAGTGACTGGTGAAGTGACAAAAACCAACCAGTGGCCATAAAATGAAACATGGAAATTTCTGTACCATAGTGTACCATAAAATGAAGACACCTAAAACCTCAGAGAAGGAAACTCTCTGGGTTTGTTGGTTTTTTTTGTTGTTGTTTTGCATTTGTTTGGGGTTTTTTTGTTCCTTTAAATGTAAAATGCCAGTTTTTAAAAAGTTCTGTTAATCTTCTTATGGACGCTAGATGGGGATCTTGAGTCAGCCATGCAAGAGACTCCTTTATCCTGCTTTTTCTTTATTTTAATCTGTTTTATCATGGACAGAGTACATGCAATGCAAGTCTACTCTTCAGGCATTTATATTTTTACTAAGGTTTTTTTTTTTTGGGGGGGGGAAGGGTAATCTACAGTAAATAAATATTTGCTTTTAAACATACAAGTTTAATTAAGGTTGCACTGCATCTTTCAAAAGAGAAAGGAATGCATCTGGAACTATAGAGCACATGCTCTTCTTCGTCCTAATAATTTGTTTAATTTCAACGGCACACTGCAATTGTTTTCTCACTTTTCAGTGAGGGTTGTGGTTTATAGTGACAATTGTCTTACTGCCGTGTAGCACAGATTATGACAAGGGGAAAGACGGCGGAGTTGTGCACTTGCGGCAGTACTAATGACCCAAGCATTGTTATTTCCATAAATGGGATCTTTGTGTGCTAAGTAAACCTGAGAAATACAACTGTGAAAGCTGCTTTCCTTCAATCTTCCCCAAATCTCCATATGACTTGTACACACAATAATAAATTAATCTCTCTTGTTAATATGTTGTTGTTTGTTTAATAAGTACTTCCTGCTTTCATGCGATGTCAAGCTCAGCCGTAAAATGTGAATCATATTTTGAACCATTGTCTCAAATAGTTCCTTTCTTGATGGATTCTTTCTTCTGCCTTCAGTAAACTGGGCTTTGCAAATTGCTTTGCAGAGTAGCATGTACAGCACTGACCTCAAGCCTTCGGACACTGCTATGGACTGGCCTTAATGAAAATGAGTTTGGCTGCCTCAGCTCATTTTGTAGGGACACTCTAGTCCACGCTACATAACAGGCAGTTTGGGATTATTGCCAGTCTCTGCCCAGAAGATACCCAGAAAGGAATTAGTGAAAGGACTGAATGACTTCTTGCTGCATCTATGGAGACAGGGTATATCCAAGGTGAAATGGGATCATTCCTCGGGCAGCAGAAAGGAGAGACAGTAAAAAAAGACAACCCTGCAGCGGGCCTGTTGTTCTCAGCGTCTCATGCCATTAGCATTGGAACACTCTGTACTAAAACATGCCGGTGGAGGAATCATTTGTGCTGCAGAGAAACAAGCCAAACACCAAATCAGTTCTTTAAAAAGGATCAGTTTTTAGAATGTATTATAAATAAACAATTGTTTCTCAATATAGGGAATGATTTTATTTGATGGCATACGGTGCTGCTTCTGCAGAGCAGATTGCTCTGTCAGAGCAAAGGGAAAAAATAATATATTAAAGACATGAGATGCATGAAAAATGTCATTAAATAAGTCTTTACTAGCCTTGAAATGGGGATGGTTTGCATAATTGATTAATCGTAAGGGGACATTTTTGGTCACAGAAATTATCATTAGTAGAGCTCCAAAGTTAAGTAATCTTTATACTAATAAAAAATGCCATTTTCTCCTTAGATCTTTCCAAGATCTCTTCTTTCTTTTAGTCTCTCTGACTTTTACAGTCCTTAATAATTGAGCGATATTTAACTAGAAGTATGGGTGATGAAACCATTGTGAGCAAATTTATCCCCACGGCACTCTGCAAGAGCAGCAGCACACTGGGGCCCAATCCTGCGAGCTCAGCCGTGATGCTCCACCTGCCTGCACCAGCAGTTTGGATCAGGGCTTTTCACTTCAAACTCCATGCAATGGGAGCTCCCTGACTTTCCTTCTTTAAAAAGAAAAATATAATCACGCCAAGCAGCATCTTTGTGCGCCCTTTTCATTCCAGTGTTAAAAGACACTCTCCTGATTTGTTCTGAAAATTATTCTGACAGATAATTTCACCTCCTTTGGAAACTGTGGGCTTGACAAACGTGTATACAGGCTTTGTGAGACAGTTTGTGGCCCTTTAGGATGAATGATGCTGCATCTAATTCAGAGATATAATAATAAGTTTTTTTTTATTGCCAGGAATTTAATTAAGGGAAACAGCTTTAGATACACAGTTCTCAGAAGGATTTTCTTTAGCCTGCTTTCTTTAAGGCTGTTTTACATTGAAAAAAATGGGGATTGCCTGCAGCTTGAATGGGTTAACCGAGGCTTGCCATACCTGATTTCATGAATGAAAAATAAATGAAGTATGGGTTCTAGCCTGGTCCCGCACAATTAAGTGGCCATCTTCTCTACTTTTCATTTATTGCAAACCCTTCAGGAGGTACAAAGGTTTGGAAATCACATCCACAATAAAAGAAGGAATGCAGATGTTTGGCACTGTACAAAAGACTTTCCTATTTGGTGTTTTGCTATGGCCAGTTTAATTTGGTTTATTCAACCGGGAAATGATCCCTAAATCAAGACATACAGTACCTTCTTATCACAAATATCCTTCTCAGGAGATCTCTAATCAAGTGTTGCAGTACACTGCAAACAGGAAAATGTGGTCAAAACCTCATTTATTACTCCAATATTTTAATGTGAAAATAGGGAAGTATTCATATACTTTAGTAACATATTGCAAGGGCTCCCCAACAGGAGCATAAAATTGGGGTTAAATTAATGCCAGCCTGTAAAACTTTCTGATTTGTGCTTGTTTATTTATATATAGAACATAATATACATGTAAACACAGGCTCAGTATTCACACTAGCTTATATATATTGTGAACATAATTACACAGAATTGAATATTGATACATATGGGGAATATATTGTATAAAGATTTACAGGTCAATGCAACAAACTTATTTAATAGAGAATTTCAATGCATTTAGATATTAATTGTTGGACAAAATCAAGATTTCCTTCATCAGTAATAGTGGTCATATTTATAACTGTTTTATAATGTGAGGAACTGTTTTCTAAATCTGTAGTTACAGTTAGCCAAATTCAAAGCTCAGTCTAAGGGTTTTGAAGCAAACCAGATTTTTGGTTTCTTACTGGTTGTGTTTAGTAGAATGGAACTGGAGCACTGCAGAGATTTCCATCTTTTGAGATTCTATGGGGCAAATTTATAAAATCCTTTGGCTGTAAAGAACACAAATGGTGATTACTGAATACCGTAACTGGTACTTCAAAAGTTCTTGCCATTCACCTCCAAATTTACTTCTATTCTATCTATATTATTTCAATTTCTCAATCTGAGATATATATTTTTTTAATTTATTGAGATTTATTTCATTATCTCATAGCTATGTAAAGCAAGTGTATTTTAATCCTGTGTATGTTTTAAAAGATCACTTCTGTAAACAGGGATTTGCAACTTAGGGAAAAAAAAAATTGTGTGCTTTTATCAAGCTTTAATGATGGCTGTATTGAAGTTCATCTCTTTCTGCCTCTGTTTTGGTACTCTGTTTTTCTGTATCAGCCTGCATTTGCTATTCGCTATTATCAAGTATTTGTATGAACAGGAACACATTACAATGCTGCAATATGCTCAGCCAGTGTGACATATATTTATTTTGCATTTTGCATCTGAGGTTTTGTGGTAATTTAGTCTCTAAACCTGCAGCTGAGATTTACTAACATGGCATGACTGCATTAGAGGTGCAGAGACACTTCTCCCTTCTGAATCCACCTGCCAGTATGTTCTAACAACAATCCTAACAGCTTATTGAATGTTCTGATTATTTTTTTCCCCAAAGAACTTGTTCAAGACATGCAGCCTTTCTTCCACTTCATCCTTTCCTTGTGTGCTCCAGTTTAAGAAATATTCACACCTTCTGTATTTAGGCAAGTTCTGAAAAGCATGCTTTAATTTTGACAGTCTTAAGCAATTTTCTGAACTTGGTGTAAATATTCACGGAAATGAATAATTATTTAATATTTACATTATGAATGCATGACAGCATGCATATGACATTTTAAAAAATCAAAAATTTACAAACACAGTAGTCATTTTTGTCCAGCCCTGGAAGAAACCCGAGTTCGGCTGGTGCTAGGGAGAATGCTTTCTCCTAAAACTGTGAGGTTATCACGGTCTCAACCCATGTAGAGTACTAAAAATCCATTGGATAGCAATGACTTTCAATCACAAAAACCAGGTTGCCTTCAGACTAGTGACCTAGATAAGATGGGATCTGTATTCTATTATCGCTCACTAAACTACCTAGTCATGCATGGCTCTTTATCACCTTTCATATCCCAGTGTGTTATAATATGCTGCTAGATCATATAGCACAGGATGCTGCAGCCTAACACGCTCTTCCTGTATTTATTATGCTTTGTATTTACTATGCCTTTATGAAAGAGGTATCTAGCCTATCGCTCTTGCTACAGACCGCTAAAATAAAGGGACTTTTCCTCACACCATACAATGAAATTTCTCTCCTCCACATGCAGAGCTCCATATAGCCAGGCAGGACTGACTCCCACTTACCTCATCATGCACATTCTCCTAATGTGTATTAAATGTACATGGATTCAGTCAGATGCTAATTTAGAGGCCTGAGTGAATTGTCCAGGAAGGGAACAGAGTATTTCTACCTGGAAAGACAGGTGTTGTCCACAAGCTACTAGGTTAACCTATTCACAGAAAGCCCACATTATTTCTGGCACAATTCTTTTCAATACTGATACTTTTCATGGAAAATCTGTTTCCAGTATTGTGCACATGCCACTATCCCCTCTCTTGTCATAGTTCAATGCTGACATAAATCTTTTTCTAATAAAATGAACTATTCAAATTATTTCTTTACTGAATGATGTCTGAAACAGATGTATTTTAATCTGCTGGGCATAGAAAATGAAATTTACATGTCAGTGAGGTCTTTCTGGTTAATAAATGTTTTAAAAGAGAGAAAGCAGGAAGCTAAACATATGTAAAATGCACTGCTTTGCACAGGGTTTTTTTAGCAGAAAATACAATATTCTAATACAAAATTATATCTTATTTATGAGACAAAAAGCGATAACAAATATCATCCCTGTAGGGGTATCATGTAAAACAGTGGAAAGAATTCTGATTTCCCCAGCAATACGTTCCTTGTGCTACTCCCAGTAACATTCTTTTTTTTTTTTTTTTTTCCATGTGGCAACAGCATCTGCGCAAACTATTTTGTTTATTAACTCTGTGTATATGTGATTTTGAACTTATTATGTTTTCCTATTATTTCAGCTGTTTACATAGCACCAATTTTAGTATATTACTGCAGCTTTCTCTTATTCTGAGAGAGCTGGATCTGAAGACCCCTGAAATCAGTGGAGGGACCCTGTTAGCTGAAGTTGACTTGTCTTCAGAGATGGAGGTTACGATAACAAAGAGTTGGCTTCAGTGTCCCCTGGAGATTTGGATGGGTTTCCAAATAATCATGAACACTCCTAAAAATAGCTGGATATGTTGTTGAAATTTTGTTTCCCATCACAATAGTGTTACTTATTTTGTAGCATTATTTTGTAGGCAGGCAAAGAGCACACCTATTAAAAATGAAGCTTCAAACCTGATTTACTTCGCTGTCTGAACTGTTTCTAAATTTGCTAAAGATGCAATGGCAGAGTTAGCCTAAACTGCTTGTATGGAAAGCCCACGGACAGCCGTGCAAAAGGAAGGCTGCCTGGCTGGGCTGTGCCACATGCCAATATCCTCAACTAGATCCTTCTCCCAGCCCCTTCCTCCCCTCCTCCTCTTCCTTTCTCATCCCTGCCACTCTCCTCCCAATAATGATGAACAATAATAATTATTAATAATATAGTTAAATAGTAAAACAAAATAATCTCCGCATACTCAATACCCAAGGAATTCATCCTCAGAAAATAAAGTGGTAGCTGAGGTGACATGAATTGTATCAAGCAGAACAATGCTGTGAGAGGGTGTCTTTTCATCAAGGTCAATGGTCAGACAGTGCAGGAATTGTCTCCTGAACACACCTCTTCTCCCTTAAAAAATTGTACTTCAGCACCACAGTCGAAGTCATTCCCTAAGTGTCTTAATGGAAAGTTCAGTTGTTATTTCATCCCGATTAAAAAGTGCCTGAGTTTGTACCAGTTTTCAGCCAGAGAAACTCAGCAATGATGTCCAGGTTCATTTTTTAACAATTAGCAACTCTCAGCCTCAAACTGACAGATTACTGCCGTTTGGCAGTATCACCAATAGACAGGGAGTTGTGAAATTGTAAGACATTATTGTATTGTTGGTAGCCTGAGTAAATCTAAATCTTTTCAAGCTTTGCTTCAGTGGGTTAATTCCAGGGCCTGAATTACAGTGCAATTTGAATTACATTGCAAAGACTGAACTTACTTCACTTTAGCAAAGTCCTTTTTTTTAAGACTTATGAATTCCAGTTATTTTGAAATTCTGAAATGTAGAAATCTTTTGATACCTTTCTTATTATTTCCAAGGAAAGACGGGTAAAGGTTTTCACTGACTTTCCCTGCCAGCGCCTCTTTATTTAGTTAAGTGTGTTTCTTTGACTCTACCTTTATTTTGTGGTATCTCAGCTGCTGCTACCCGGAGTGCACATCCACAGGGGCTTTTTATTCTCTCAGTCCTAACCCAAAGATACTAAAATAGTAGTAGAAAAAAAACTTACCAGAATCAGAAAACAATAAAAAGATGAACCAAATAAATGTTCTGTGTATATTTAGGGCAATTGAAGAGACCTGCAAAAAGCAAGAATGCTTTCAGTTTGTCTCTATATATTTTGCCTGGGAATTTTAAAACACTGAATTGACTCAAACTAATTAAGTCTCAAAGCTTGATGCTGAGCTATATCAGGCAGGGCAGAGGACATCACCCATTTTGTTGGGAAATGAAGTGAGATGTGATTGCATGACTTGCTGGGTACAAAAAATTATTAAATATTGGATTTGTGAATAAAGATACATATTCCAGTTACAGTTTAACCATTAGGATTGATTTTTTTACCAAATAACAACAGCAGTGTTAATAGAGAAAAAAAATTCTGCAATGAAGTGTCTTATGAAAGAATTTGTTTTATCATTAGCTCGTATCTGACAAACATACATACAAAATTTTATTTAGAATAGAAGGTCTGTTATTGAGTACTGGCTTGAAACTATAGTTTTTCAGGTTATTGAGGTATCTGTTATACATTTTCCAGAATAGGAATATTGACTGAGCAATTGTTGCAGAAGGTAAAAAAATACAGGTTAATATTAGCAGTTCAAAAGCTCAACAAATTTTTAAAGAGAAACACCTAAAGGGGGCTGCAATCCTGCAGTTGTTTGCAGTAATCAAGGATTTTCAATAGACAAGTCCTTATTCAGTTTCTCATAACTGTATGGAACTGAAGAATCAGACTGCAATGGGGTACATACTGTTCAGGTTTTATTTTGGTTTCTGAGAGCTTCAGTTTTCTCCAGTGTAGCACCAGGATTTTTAAAATCGTATCAGATAAATTCTGTAATTCTGTCTGTGGAAAGTAGCACTACGCTGTGATGATGCATAATTCTGTATCTCTGTATTTCTCATGTTAATAAACCAAAAAGAATGGGAGGCAGATAAGATCTGTTGCTAGAAATGTTTGGTCTTCCACATCTACCAACAGCAATTTTCTCCTCCCCAAATGTTTTTGTGTTTTCCTTAATCCAGCCTTAAGAGACTGCAGTGATGGAGCTTCCTCCACATTGTTTTGGAGAGCATTGTGAAGTATTATACACACCACTGTTCAATATTTTTCATTACTTTTATGCTGGAAAAATAGATATGATTAATATTTCCAGCCAGTTATGCTAGCCTTCCTCAATTATTCTTTCTGATATACATTTCCAATGATTTTAGAGCTATTCAATGCTAGGAAAATGTTTCTGGAAAACAAAATTTTTGTCAAAATATCTGAGGAGAGTATTTTTACCTCATTATGTCTGGAGATGAATTTAAGATTTGGCTCAAGTTTAATTATAGTCTCAAATGTCTTATACGAATTTGGAGGTTGTATGCTCCCATGGTATTGGGTCTGTTTTTCTGTGCAGTTCTTTTCATATTCTCAGATTTCTCTTACAGTAAATTCCTGGTCATTTTGGCATATAGTACAAACAGGGGTAGTAATAGAGGAAACCAAGATTCAAAACCACTATAATTTGGTTTATGTTGTTCAGAATCCATAATGTTTCAATATCTATAACTCTATATGCACCGTGTTCCTTATTTATTTGCAAATTCACTTCTCTGCTCCCTTCTTGTTATACAACATGCCTTAAATCTCTCAGGGTAGTGCGCTGCAGCCACTGAGGTACTGCAGACTTTTTTTCAGGTAGACCCTGAAGAATATTGGAATTGGCTTATAACTACATTTAAACACATATTATTAGGTCTCCTTCCGGTTGCATATAAACTGTCTCCTGTAACCATTTGGATCTGTGAAGCTGGAAGGGGAAGGCTGCTGTATTCACTGATTCCAGTGGGATTTAGATTTCTAAAAACTTAATGTATCCCAGATGTGAAAGGAGGGAGGCTCTAACCAGGACTGGTGAGTAGTGTTGCTGACGGTCCCATTACATCGTAACTACCTGGAACTGGGCAATGTTCATCACACAGGATACCCTCACTGTGGGAAGGGAGAAGGAAATGGAAGGTCATTCTGAGATTCAGGGTCCATAATGCTACACAAATGCTTAATGACGGTGAAATACATCCTGGAGACAGCAGCAAGCAATTTTTTGATGCTTCCCTCAACGTAACTGAGGTTTTTCAGAGGTTGTTTCAGAATCTGCTTTTCTCATTAAGGTTTTAAATCTATGACTTCTTACTTTAATGTCATTGGTTGGCATTATATTTTTTTTTCCCTCAATTCAAAACATCAGTCACTGCTGCATCTGAGTAAACAAGCAACCGTTTTGAGGAGAAGGCACAGATAATGCTCCTTTTCCCCAGATCAGAAGGGAGGAAACTTCAAACCCAGAATGAGTGAGACTCCCCTGCCAACACCTGGACAAAACACTTTGCTTATGTATTTTCTGCACTGCATCCTGGATTTTTGAAACTTGATTTACACATAAGACCTTGAGAGAACAAACTCTGTGAACTGCCCAAACCACCCTTCCTTTGGTTGGTGCCACTCAGCACAGCAGTAGGTACATGGCTTTGAAACAGAGAGAGAAAGGAACTTTCTCCCAGTTAGGTGGGCTTTGGCTCTTGACTTTTTTTTGTGAATGTCACTGACATTTCATAGCAGGTCATATGAAAGGCATGTTGTGATGTAGCCCAGGCAAAAGAGAATGGAGACATCTGCCTCTGTCATAGCTGCAGAACAAAAGCATGTATATGGATCCTTTTTACTTGGGAAGCCAGAAGCAGAATGAATTTAGCATGACCATGTATCTATGCATCACCTTATAAATGAGCAGGCAGATACTCTTCCTAAATGGAGTTGTAAGTTTTACTCATTTGCTTGCAGGCTTTCCTTTGCCAGCACTGCCTTCATGCCAGCAAGACTTTACCTAGCACAATTTAATTCAGGGCCAGAATCTCAAAAATTCGGAGGCCAAATGGAATACCATCTACATTTGCAAATCTGCCCAGTTTTGCTCAAATGACTTTCCTGCTTCCTAGTTTGTCTTCCCCTTAGCACAGAAAGAAAGGATTAAGGCTGTCAGGGCTGTACTTCAGAGGCAGCCCCAGCAAAGCCTCCACAGAGGAAAAGTTAATGATCATAACCCATCAGAAACCTCTGCAGCATAAGAAAGGATAAACTAATATTTTTAGCCCTTGTCAGGTTCCACAGCCAAATAAACAGCACCTGACAGTCTCTGGAATTGAAGATAGAAGGTCAGTAAGACCTGGAGTTATTAGTAAGGACACTGAACATTGTCCCATTGCCCTAGGGAGAATTTCAGTGTCTGAAACTGATGCCCTTCAGATGCCACGTCAAGGTCTGATGCCTGACTGATTGGTGTCTAAAAATTAAGAGCACATGCTGCTAGACACTATTTGCTATCTAGCATCTCTTCCATAATCTTGCCGAGAAATGGGAGGTTTAGCAATCAGACAATAGTTGGCAAGAAAATTAATGTCAGGAGAGAATTTATTGAGCAAGGACCCTATAAATGCATGCCTGAATACTTCTGGTAGTCTTCCTTCTCTTAGGAAAAATTACTAGCATAAGGTATTTTCCCCTAATTTTCACCATGGGAAACATACTTCTTATCTGTAGAGTGTTAAAGAAATTTTCCCTAGAATATCTAGGACCTGTAATTGAAACAGGGCAAAATGGAGTTAATTGGATTATCTGGTATCTTAGTCCTTTTTGGGAGTTATATATTCACAAATCCACACCCAGCATTCAAATATAATGACAGCTTTATGCAGCATGAAATAGTACAAGCTAAAACAGTTGGAAGTAATGTTGGCTAATCAGATAGACTATCATCTCTAATAGTTTACTGATTTTTTAAGCTTCCTTGATATTTGCAGTGGTAAGTCCACTTACTTTGGAAGAACACGCCATCCAAATTCTGTGGTCCATTCCCTGCAAACTCGCTATTCATTATAAGGTCAGTGTAATACCCAATAGGAGAAAATGCATTTTAGATGCGCATAAAGAGATCGCATCCTTAATCTGATACATCATTTGCTGATTCAGAATTATTTACAATTTCTGGCTCAGTGGAGTACAAAAAGAGCTTGAGAAGAAGGTACAGATAAAGTTTGGAAGGCTGGACTTTGCGTTCATTAGACTTAATGAAGAAGCAATTTCTCTTTGACATCTTCTTTATTTGAGACACACTGATGAAGTATTTTCTAAGAGGCATTTTGAGTACATTTTATTTGCATGTAATAACCCTAGTTAGAGGCCTACCTACAAAATATAGCCTTTGATCATCATTTGGGAGAAGAAAATGCAAGGTTTTATAGTCTAATTCCAAGCATCTTAAGTCCTACTGGCTTATTGAGACATACTTCTAAAATCTGCAGTCTTAATTAATACTGTTATTTAGATGAGAACCAACAATAACATTTGGATACAGAGCAAAACAAGAACTCTAAATCTAAATATCTTTGGTCCCATGTTTTTTACCCATGTCACTATATAAGACGATCATAGGCTCAGCCCTACTGAGTTTTAAAGGGGTGATAAGGGTGGGGAAAACAGCTAAAAATGAGATTAAAGAAAGAGAACCTGTAAGTTACTTATTAGAAAAACTTTATCTCTGTGTCAAATTCTGTACTTCCTTTGTTTCAACAGTAGTAGTTCTTTCTATTTCCTTCCTTCTGCTACTCTGCACTGGGCATCTGAGCTTTGTTCTCTCTCATTTAAGTGAAATTGTATTTCTGGAAATGCCAATAAAGCATGTCTTCTCCAGGCAAAGAATTTTTTGTCAGAATGTCTATATTAGAGTTCAAAGACATAATCCCCGTTACTTTAATTTCTATTCTGAATTCTGAGATGCTGTTACCATTTCTTAGTTCTCATTTTCAAAAGGATATGAGCATATTGACTTATTACTTAAGAAGTCCAATTAATAATCCTCAAAATAGTCTTTGCAGTGACCCACGGAGTGTTCACCAAGAAGTGATGGCCCTTCTCAACGTTAAGTGGCCTTGCCTTTCCCTAATGTAAACCAAGCATAGTAGAGATGGATCCAGCCTGGGAGCCAATAAGAACAGACTTCCCTGTACAGTTACAAGAAACAGTCAAAAAAACCCAGATGTTAAACAATGGAGCTGGAATCAAGCTGACATATCACAAAATAAAATGGGAGAAGATTTCATCCATATAGGAGTAAAACAGCCTCTTGGAGCAAAAAGAAAATATGTAATTTGCTCAAATAATAATCTGCTCATAGTTTCTCCTAAAGCGCCTCTTCAGTAGCTCAAGGCTGCAATCATCACTTTACAAACTGCATTTGAAACAATGATATTAAATATATTTTTTGTACAATACATGATTATCTTTTTTAAGCCTCCTGGATAAAGAACAATGGCTCTTCAACAGCTCAGGAGGGCTTGATTCTCTTGCATTTTCACTTGTCACACAACTGTGTAACTTTGTAGATTTCATGGTGGTTCTTCTTTTTTTCAGGTCCATGTAAGGGCTTCATCCAAAAATTACTCTTATCATTGGAAAAATTTTGATTAACTTCCACAGAGTTTACATAAGGGCATAAATGACAGACAAACTCTGAATCATTGTGCTTCATTATTTCTATTACAATTGCGGTCTTGATCATGCTACTTCTGACAAAGGGCATAAGAAGAAGGATATCTCCTCCAAATCTTTGTTCATATGAAAGCAATTTGCAGTAAGAGTATTTTTAAAATAGTATCAGATCACAGATGTTCTGGATCCATGTATTCATTCATCCATTAATTTCATTAAGTTCATATGGCTGTGGATGAGGAATTTTCCTTGGTTTTGTTCTACACCTACTGAAATAATGGAGAGTCTTGGCTGACATTTCAGGCAAAATACCCAAGATAGGATCATCTTACTTGATGTATTCTGCCAAATTATATTTGGATTTCAGAGTAGATATTTACTTTTTACAAGATACGTGGAAAATCAGAAGTATTTTCTACTTATAGAAAGTGACTACGGCTGAAGACATGCAAGTTGTCAATTTATCTCATGCAATGTATATTGCAGTACATCATAAATAATGCTATTCTTGGAGGAAAAGACCACTTTTAATCTTAGAAACTAATGTACATGACTCATAAAATCTTTCAATTATTAGCAGAGCTAAGTCTACAAATCAATAATAAAAAGTGGATTTCTAGTGACAGTCAAATGTAATGCTGAAGAAGGAATTTTGTACAATCTCCTAAGTGTGCGGATTCCAGAAGTTAAATGTCAAACAGCATCAATCCTCCCTGGGCTGGGGAACAGAAGAAAAAATGTTGTGTTTTCATTTTTCCTGTTGGTTGTTTGGCTATGTATGTATAAATGAATATGCTATAGTTTTCTAAGTATGCCATTGCAATGTATGTTGTAATATTTGATTTTATACTGTAAGGGAATAAGAAAATTCTTGTTTTGTGTTTGAGCATGTACTGTAAGATGAGATTCATTGAAAATTAAAATCATGGCTACTTTTTCTAACATATATAAGCAGTTTTGAGTTGTATCTGTTGGAAGCCTGTGAACCAAACAGAAATCAGCTGAGGGATGTGTGCCTGCCTCTGAAGGCTCTTCCTTCAACCCAGTCCATGCGGCGCCTGCTCCTTGACAACAACCTGTACTGGGGCTTTGTCGTGTTGTCTTCTAAGAGAATATATTTTTGTTTTGTAGCATACTCATTGGTAGAGAACGAGGTAGCAAAAACATGGTACAATTCTTTATTATATATTTTTACAGCAAACACTATTATGAGTTTGGTCAGTTCTGGCAACTAATATATAGTCATAAAGAACTGCCATTGGGATTCCTGGGCTGGTGACATTTGTGGACCTCTAGAGTAGAAATCAGAGGTAAACTTTGATGAGAAATCTAGCTGCAGCATTTGACACTAGATGAGCTTGTGTATAGATTCTCTGAGGTTGCCAAATGGGAACACAAGTTTCTTCTGCAAAGATAAATGCAGAGCATTCCTGTGCAAATGTCTTGCTAGTTTTGAAGACTTGCACTTCAGTTTTGTTAGCCTGTTGGAGGAAATCTCATTTAACTGGCATTTTTACATCTACATTAATTCTTTTAAAACACTGAAGTGAGTGTTCTACAGCTATGTAAAGAAACGCATTATCAAAGCATTAAGATATGATTAAACTGACATTTTCTTAAGAAAACGAAAGGAGCAGGAAAAAGCCATTCTAAAAGGACTGAGTGCTACATACTCCAGATATTATCTTCAGTGCTTACTCAGGGATCTTTAAAGAAGCTTATTACCAAGTACCCTAAGAAGACAAGTGTGGATGTGTACAGATCAGAGGAATGCAAGTTAATGCACCTGCCAGATTTTACTATCGTACAAAGCATGTCAATCAGCACTCAGACCTTGCATTTAAAAATGTGTTCCCTCAGATTTTTTTCAGAGCTGTATCTCACATAGCTAGAATTTCCTAGTCGGTAGCCATCCAGTGTTGCAAATGTCATAAATTATACTACTGAACATAAATCCCTGAAATTAATGTGAATAGTCCTTCATTAGCCTCAGTAATGACTTCTACAAATACTAGTAGATATGGTTGCTGTGGGGACATATATTTAAGTCTGCCTGCTATTCTCAGTGGGACAGAAAAATAATATTTGTAAAGTAAAAAAAAAAAATCAGTTCTAAATATGTTTTCTTTAAGAAAGATAAATGAAAATGCATAGCGAGTTGAACAGATTGGGCAGTTTGTAACACATGAAAGTAAAGTTATTTGAAGCATAGCTACTTGATAGCTACCTACAGTTCATATGCCATAGGGCCATTTCTAAAGTGATGCATCAGTTTCATCTTGGTCTTCATTAGGAAAAAGATGATCAGAAACCCCTCCTGAGAGCTGAGACATCACCTGTTAGAAATGCCTGTGCCAGAGAAGGGTCTGGTGTTGCAGAGGAGGGCCTGGTGTACCAGATCATCCCAGGATGTCTGCAAGCTGTTAGGGTGCTGCAGCTATGAAGAAAAGAAAAATAACTTGCGAGAAAGAAAATGTGTTAGGGCCATCGCACACTATGCTAATAAGGTCTCTTTTGTTGCCCTGTACAAAATTCTGCTGTTAGTATTTAAGAAAAGTTAATTCAAACTGGAAGAGGTATAAAAAGGGCTACCAATAGGGTGTGGGGAAAAGAAGCTCGTTCAGAAGAGAAAACGCTTTCCTTTGTCTACAGTATTTAGGAAAGATATGACTACTGCCTATAAATGGCATCAGAGGGAGGAGCCATACAATCTAAAGGCCACTGACTACACAAGAACAAGCAGGTCTGTAAGAGCAGATGGGTGAAAAAGCTGGTGGCAGCAGGCACCTGGGCTTGGTCACTCAGCAGAGCTCTCAGGCTTAGGTTCCCTGCTGAAACCAGGAGCCTGAACCTTGGGAGGTTCTATGGCTACCTTCACGTGTTCATGCTCTCTCGCTTGAAGCTTGCACTTACATAGAGTGAAGGATGTTCAAACTGTCAAGAAGGGTTCATCATCCTGCAAAGCTGTCTCTGTTCACAGTTTTAATCGGTCTCAGGACTTAGCCCAAATAATATGTTATTGAGTGAGAACTCAGTATTTACTGGGTTAGAACGTTAAGTTCTAGTGTTAGATGGAAGTCACTTTATAAAGAAACTAGAATAAACATAAAGTAACTGAAGATATTGAAGTGACACTGTTGTACTGAAAATATAGTCATATAAATAAATGGGCTTTATCAGTTTGCTGGTACCTCCAGCAATGTTGACATTTGCATTCTGCTCTCCTGCCTCTGTCAAACTTTAGTTCTATTAAAATAATGAATTCTCATACTGATATTTGCCTTTTAGCACGAGGCATTTAGAACAAGTCAACACATTTTTATGGACGAATTTTGGAAGTCTATTAAGATGCACAGATTTAAAAAGAAGAAATCTGTACAGATGTCATGTGTTAGAGATTTCTCTTTTTTATCAGTTCTCATAAAACATGTCCATATATGCTGTGTTTTCCAATAGGAAAATGAAGCACAAATCCTATTGGGATCACCAGCAGGGTCTGATGTCCAAAGGCAGATATTTTATTTAAATGATCTTATACTGCTCGGTAGGAAATACCATTTTCATTGTGTTTACAAACATGTTAGCATTCATTAATATGTTTTTTGTGCTGCCCGTAAGAAATGTATTTTAAAAGGCATGTTTCTGAAAAGCTTTAGAGAAGCAGAATTTTTTAAGACTGATCATGACAGGTTCTGCTTCACACTGAAGCTCCTATTGCAGAGGACTAGAAGCCAGGTGTTCAGAATAAGTTCAACACCAGAGAACAACTGGACCATAATGTACTTCAAAATAGTTGTTGCTTTATAACTTTGTGCCTACGTTTGAGGTCAGTGGTATCTACCTGGAATATGACATACTGCAGTACAATCTAAACCAGTGGTTTCCTCAGTCAACCTCATGTCCTGCTTGCACTTACTGGCATCTCACCATCATTTCCTTCTGATGAGTTCTGCATACATGACTTCAGACAGAAACAGCTACTGGCTAGTTTTGACATCGTCAGATATTGTATATTCAGTAAGTCCTTGATAAACTCTAAATATGCCATGCTCTGAAGACTGTTCATCCTCCCAAAATTTTCTATGGGGCAGAGACACACTTTGTGAAGACAGAGGAATTATTTTAATTGCTCAAAAAAGCAGAGCATCTCAGTCTTATCTTAAGACATTCTGGCCTATACAAAATTTATTCTCTTCACTTTACCTGGTTCACTAAATTTTCACTGGCTGGGAAGTCAGGAGTGCAGGAGAATGAGGATGCTGAATAGGTGTGGTAAAGGAAACCAGGGAGCTAGTAGGAAGAGAAGGATGAGGCTCATATTGAATGTGGGGGAAAAAATCCTGGATCATAGGTTATTCACCTGCAGTCCCTTGGAAGACATCCCTGAGTGTTGATTATTTCTATTGTTCTGCTCCTGTAGGCACTAGTCACTGCTTTCAATGAAGAGAGGATGGAGTTTGCATGCTACAAGAGAAAACAGTGGTCACCTTGCAGCAGCAAGGGAAAGCACAGAGCTGGGTACAGAGGAAGGTGACAACAACTCGAGAGGGAAATCCAATACTTAAGAAAAAAATGCCTGTCTGAAATCTGCCTGAGAATTACCTTTCCTGATATTTGAAATAAAATTTCTCTGTTTAAGCAATGATACAACTTTGCATAACTTTAGTGGAGTGACATTTTCAGACAAATTCAGCCACAAATAAAGAAACTTCCAAGTAATATACGGAAACTAGGGCTAATGCTACTGGTACATGTGTGCTTAAAGATGATTTCCAAAGTTAGAGCTAGCTGAAGAGCAGACTTCGTGCCCAATTAAAGTATTTTTTCTTTAAGAACAAAACCCAGTATTTTATAATTTTGGTAAAAAAGAGTTGGTTGGGTTTTTTTTAAATGAGGGGACCATTTTCCTCAGATTCATTACAGCCACTTTAATCCTTTTTTTTCAATACATTGGAAATATTATCCTTAAAGCATATTTGTATTTTGAAAATAATATAGATGTATAAATCATGAATTTACAAGCAAAATATTTATACTGAAAAAATCAAAACAGGATTCCTAAGTATTTCTCACCAACATTTTTCATTAAATACTTTTAGTGAAATGAGCATCTGATCGAGGAAAATCTTGTCATATTTCTTATGACCAATTCTGTCTTTATTTGAAAATTTCAGGCCTCAAAAATTGATCCAATTTTAGTATATTCTCAAGACACTGCAGCTTCTACTTCAGAGAATTAAAGAACCCAATTTAGGTCACTGATAAGTCCATTTTTCAAGAAAAATGGACTGAGTATCCAGTTCTTTGACACTGCCATAATAGTCACTGGGGATTTCTCTACAGTAGAGAAATTTTGGGGGGGAGATATGCAGTTTCTTTTCAGACCTACCCCAAAGCCATTTGTGGAGGCACGAAAGGAATGATGACAGGTAGGGAGTATGGGATAGGGTTCTTTTCTGTTCCAAATGTTATAGCCTGGTATAACTTTTCATATGCAGCCCAAAAAGCAAAAATATTTCTAACAGAGACAGGAGGCTGCTTGTATAGCACTGCTGAAGGACTTTTTTAAAGATCTGGAAAGGTCACTTGGTGTTCCTCCTCTTCAGGTGCATGAAGGATTGTTAGAATAGATATTGCTTTCAATTGGTCCTTTAATGCTTCTGGCAGAAATGGTACAACTTTTTAGCAAAATTACTACCACTAGCATTGTTTCAATATGGAGAATTTCCACAAGGATGGGTTGTATTAATGATATAATAAAAAAAGTACATATTACTCTCTCATATGACTTTGCCTGAAATTAGCAGTCTTGCAGAATGTTTCAATGAAGGGGAAATAATTACAGAATCTGGGTGGTTTTTTTGTTACAGTCCTGCCTAATTGTAAAGAATATTAACTACCATATACCTGCCTCATGTGGGAGGCCAGATGACACTACCCACATGATTTTTTCTAACATTACAGCCTGGGAATGCTTGAATTAGGCTCTAAATAAAATAACATTTTAGATTTAGAAAGATGTTGAAAATATTTCAATATTTAATTTATTTTGAAAATGAATATTTCATTTCAATCAATAAATATTGCTCTATGGTATTTTAATTACAACATGCAATGTTTTGAATGCAATCAATCTTATCGGTATACACATTTTAAGAGACCTGTGCTCTCAGGGGTAAGATGGATTTCTTAGTACCTAGCAAAGTGTGTAAGTACTCTTTTCTACTTGGATATTGCACATTTTGAGAGTGATTTTCTGTTGAGTATCTTAAATGTACACCATAGTTTCTTACTTTGGGTATATAAAATTGATGGGCTGTTGTGCTGGTTCAGCCATCATCATTTTATGCTGCCATCAGTTGCCTGATCACACAGGCCAACACTGAACTCAGAACATCTCCTCAGAAGTCTTCTTTCAGACAGTCCTGCCATAGGTTCCTGTGGGTCCAGCTCCTCCACTGCCCACTGTGGTGCTGCCACTGCCTGCTCGGCACAACGAACAGAGATGGCTCCCTCAGTGGCCCTTCACATGGAAGGACACCACCCAGAGAGCTCAGCAAGAAGCAACCAGGCCCAACAGAATCCACACACAACAGAAAAATCCTCTGACTGATCAGCTCCTGTTTAATATAATCCTGGCCTTGCCCACCACCCCAACCATGACTACTTGGGTGAGGGCAGTGCCACAGAGACACAGGTAGGCCAGGTTCTGCCTCTGGAACGTGAAGCCAATAAGAAAAAACATTCTGCTAGGTTGTGAGTCATTCACAGGTCAACTCCAACTTGGGGCCCACAGCTCAGGCCCCAGCATTTCATGGGCAAACTTTCAAACACAAATACCCCTTATGACAAATTTTCTATTATAGTTAATAAAATTATATCTTCATTTTTCAATAATCCCTCTAGATTCCTGGGCTAAAACCTACAACCTTGAGATACTTTTATGTGAAAGAGGTGCTTCCAACTGTCAGAGGTGCCTAAGACGTCATACCATCCAGCAATTGCTCCACAGCATACTGAAAGATTATGATTACATCCTGGAGGTGTTAAAGTCTTTTTAGCCATTAGGATAAATGGAGAGCTCTGTATAAAGTACACTTTTTAGATCACAAATAACTGGAAAGAAGCTTGAGCAGCAGTTACTACTTGACCCTCTGTTGGACAATGTTCCTTAGAATGATTTCCTCAAATCCATGCTTTTTTCTGCTTTCTTTAAATAAGTATATTTTTTTTAATAGGGCTAATTAATGTGCATGAATAACAATGAATGTTCATGACCAGTGAGAAAGCTGCATCATCCTTGTTGATTACTTCACACTAGCAAAAGGGGGTTTTTCTGGAATAGTATAACCATGAGATACTGGGAGTTTCCAATTTTGGGCCAATGATGGTATGCAGAATCAGAAGCAATTGCTGTTACAAAAAGACTGCGAGCCTGATTATGCGTTCCTTGTTGGCAAGTAAGTATTCCTAAAAGTAGTTCCAGTTGGATCACCACAGTTGTGGGTATGCAGTGTTCCTCAAAGTAAATTCGGTTTACTCATACAACAGAATTTATATGTGAGCCTGTCCATTGAACCCATTTAACTTCTTGGAGCAATTGAAGAATGGATTATTTCATGTAGATAGATTCCTCCAAAATCTTAAATCATTTTACCCTTTTACCACTGAGTTCTACTCATTATTTACTGGCAAAATCCCAGGATTTTTAGAGTACAACCTGTAATCCAACTTTTAAGCAAAACCCTCATCATACTAAACTCCTTGAAGATGGGAAAAATCTTTATATATGTGCCCATCAGTCCAAGATAATAAAGATGTAGCCATAATTTGGTTAAATACTTAGTATTATTTTATTTGGCTCTAGTATCATTCATTCATGAAATAACTAAATAACTAAAATAAATAAATAACCATGATCTGAAGCAACCATCCCACAATTCCATTCTCACTCTAGAGAGAGTCAGCCCATGTGGAAAGCACAAGTTTAATGTACAGCTTGAATAATGCTGTGATGTGGGTGACAGAAAAAGTTAGATAAATGTGATTATCTTTTATTTTCACTGTCTGTACAGAATAAAAATGGATATGCTTTAACATGTTGCATAATTTAGAAGACCTAACTAATCTTCGAAACAATGCTGATTTATGTACATAGTAACTATTTGCATCCTTCTACTTAGCAGAGAATTAAAATACAGATTCGGACCCAGGTTCAGGCTGAAGTTGCCTAAAGCTAAGTATTTGATTTTGGCTTTAGGACTCTAAATAAAAATGGCCTAGATTTTAGAGCTGCTGAGCACAAATACCTCCAAATCAATCTTGTGATAGCTATAGCTCTTACATGATGAGGAATTTGTCCACTCTTTGAAGTGCCTAACATGGGTTCAAGCGTCTGGTTGATGTGCTTAATTTTGAAAATGTTGGCCTAAGGAGCTTGCCCCAAAACAGGCTAAGCAGTTAATCAAAGAGAGAATGAATCCTGCCAGAGGGACAGTGAGCTCCTGCTCCCATACAGCAGGCAGAAAAACTCCATGGGGCAGGGCAGCAGCAGGAGCAACAATTAGTGGGCTTGCCCCTGCCTCTGCAATATCCACAGTATCTTAAGGGACACCTGCACAACACTATACAATAAGATATAGAAAGCCCACCTAGCAGGTGGGAACTACCCCTGGCATCAGGAGGGATGACCTTCAACAGCATCTATATTGCTTCTGAGTCCCAAAGCATTATCTTTTCATAGCATCTTTCTTTGCTGTGTGGGTACACATCCCAGCTCATATTTCACACAGGTGCCTCTAGAATGAACGCTGTTGTGCCATGGGGGTCTGCTCTTGGGTTTATTTGTTCTCCTAAGTGGAAAATATTTAAAGATGCCACTTTTTGCCTTGAATTTTTCCCTACCTAACTTCAGTCTATTTCAGATTTGTGACCCCTTTTCCACATGCTGGTCATGATTCCAACTGTAGTTTGAAGAAATTTATGTGACATATGCGTAGGACTAAATATTCATAGGTAGTGCTCCCTTTATTCAACAGACTCTTTGCTTTTACTATATCCAGTTGTCATTCTGGTGATGCAGAATCTAGGTAAGGCATCGTATATTGCACATTTGACTTTTTCAGCAGAACTGTAATTTACCCTTCTTTAGCCATTGCCAGTGGCTACTCGAAAAATACAAGCATGTGTGAGGTAACATTGTATTTCCCTCACTTCATGGAACACTCTTAATTTGTTGCAAAGCCTCGAAGTATGTAGAGGCTAGCATTTCATTTCCTAAATTGATCTTGTTTTACACTGCAGAATGATCTTGCTTTGCTGTGTCATTGTAATAACATGTGCATTAATAAGCCCAAAATCAGGCACAAGAATGGATTTGAACAGAAGGCATACTATTTTGACTTGATAATGATAGGGATGCACTAAATTGGTTCCAGTGAGAGATGGAAAATTTTAGTGCTGTGTAACTGTTAAGTAGAGATTGGCTTTTTTCAGCCCGTCCCAAAGACATCATTAATTTCTGAATACTGCCATCCTCCGCCCTGATGGAGCAGAGGCAAAAGAAGAGGGACTTATAACATGTCAAATGTTACCAGCCCCACATTTCCATTATTTCTGGCAATTGGCCTCTTTTGTCTTAATCTGCAGGGAACTGCAGTATAAACATGCTCCATATTTCCATGTCTCCTTCTAACATGAACTTCCTATTCATTTAATGCTGAGAGCTCCTTCCCTTGTGATCCTCACCAAATAGACCCAAAAGGGGAAAGCAATTGTCCTGGTTTGAAGGACAGCTGCCTGCTAGGGGAGGCAGGAACCTCCCTTGGAATGGGAAATGTAAACCCCTTCCCTCCGAATTATCGCAATTTTGGAATCAAGGGGCTCTCAGGCAAAGATATGGGAATAGGAATAACAGTTCTTTACTAGTATGTATATTAAAGCAAACGAACAACAACTCACATAACATCAGCAGCAAAACAGAACCAGAAAACCCGGCCCCAGGCCTCGGGCCTGAGGCGCTTTCCCTTCGGTGTAGTGACGGTCACAGCCGGCAGGGGGCGCTGGTGTCTCCGGCGGGCAGGGCAGGTGCGATGATTCCCCCGCGGCTGCAGGGGGCGCNGGCAGCCCGGCTCCCAGCAGGGCAGGGAGCAGAATGCCGGGCACCCCTCTGAGTAAGGCGGATGTTAGTGAGGTCCCAGCTCAGTGGCTGCTCTCCCAAGCAGACACTTACGCCAGGACAGAAGAAAAGCAGCTCCAGGTGGCGGTGGGGGGGCGGTGCAGCGGCAGCAACGGCCGATGGCTCTCCTCCGAAGCTCCGAGCAAAGAGGGAGACCCGCAGCTCCCCCAGCCCCGCCTTTTACCAGCCCAATTCTCCCAATGCCTAGAGAAACTCCGGATTCCTTTCTCCCCAGGCCTTTGTTCTTCTTAAGTACCCAGTCATTAGTTTCCTAGTAACTTATGGGAAAAAATTCTATAGGTAAAGAAAAGGAGCACAAGGAAAGGAAACTTAACCCCTAACATCAATCTTCACAATTTCTAGAACGGGTAATTTGTCATGACCACCATGTCCATGGAGCTCAGGTCTGCAGAGATGGGGTTCAGACCAGTGATGGGAGAAAAAAGGTATGGAATGCCCAAGTAGGAATTGAAGACACCAGTCTACTTCTTGAGGAAGGACTTAGGAGTGTTGTAAGCAAAATATCAAATCTCCAAAGTCTGCATGACGAAGACCAAGCATTGGTTTTGGCTACACACTGAAGAAGTTGAGTTACGTACTGCTAGGCAACACTAGAGATTGGGGCTGTCTTGTTTTGACACCACATTTCACTGCAACTCAGGCAAAGGTATTTGGCCCTTGTTTCCTTGGGAGTTACAGGATGATGCTGCCTCTTCACATCACACGTGCAAGTCTCCGTATCTCAGGGGCACGAGCCATGAGAATATGTAGACAAGTGATGTTCAAAAATTGCCTAGGGTATTCCCAGGCTTGGGTATTTTAACAAAACTCCTGAGAACGGGGTTGTGACTCATAGCTGTCACTTGAGGGGTCCAGGAGAGGTTTCTTCGGCCTCATCATGTTGTAATTCAGTAATAGTAGTAACAGCAGTTAGCCCTTCTCTCCTACTTTACAGTCTGAAGAACACAATATAAATATTAACTAATTAACCCACCTCAATCAGGACCATGATTGCCACATGTTTGCCCAGAAACATACAAAGAGGCTGGGATATTCACACAAGCCTGAGGGTGTTCCCTGCCCAAATCACACTGCATGTCATGGGGAGGTGGATGCTAACTCCCTGAGGGACTCTTGAAAAACTGAGCTTTAATAGATCATGTCTACAGTCAATTTAGCATACAATTAAGCATTTGCACAAAGCAAATAGCACCAGAACTGTTGAAAATATAGTCCTGCCCCCTTGTTAAAACATGCTCGGCTGTTTGGCATTATGCAGAATGACTGTCACCACAGCACTTTGAAGTCACTATCGCTAATGCAAACATGTGCAGGTACAAATAATTCAGCAGCAGAACACAGATGCTCCCCGAGTTTCTTACGCCATGTATGATCCTGAAATCTTCAGGATCATATTTTAGTCTATTTATTCTTCACACAAAAGGTACTTTACAAAATCTGCTAAATAGATGGGCCTACTTACTGGGTCCCAGGAATATGCCCTGCACACATCTCATCAGACACATCAGTTCCTCCAGCTCTCGGCTGTTCTTTTCCCTTTCACCAGCAGCTGGTCTCTGAATGGATGTCAAAGACTGATCTCTTTGCTTTGCTTAGGCTGCAGGATTGTTTCTTTTCTGGTCTGCAGAGATCTGTCAATATTAGCTTAAATGTAGGTTCTTTTTTTCTTGTGAAAAGAAAAGATAATAATTCTTCCTCCTGATGGTGGCTTAGAGCACTTCAGATTATCCCTTGTTATTTCTTTACAGGAAGAAATGTATATTCTCTTTTCATAAGAATTATACCAGTTAACAATCCTCCAGCCCAAACTTTGTCCCATGAAGAACTAACATCAATAGGAGTTAGCAATATCTGCTAAGGGTAGAATTAGGATTCTCACAGAAATCTTTAGGTTCAACTAAGACAATCTTCACTGGTGTAACCATAGCAGCTCTCATGTCCTACATAGTACTTTCTGAGGATATCTTGGTCAAACATAGTTTTCAAAGTAAAACATTTTTTTTCTGACTCTAGGCCGTGTGCTTTTTCTATCTGTATGTCTCCATTCCACAAAGCACCAAAATTTTCTTGTCTGTCAGGTGTTCTGGAGGATACATCAGCCTAGTTACTTATTTGTTCGTGTTTCAGTCTTGTTTTCCAGATTATTTTGCAGATTCTAATTTAATAGTATAGAAAAAAATGCCCAAACCTCAATTTAATTATCAGTGATTTGCATTGTGTGCTGTCTTTATACAGTTATTAGTTATTTGTGTAATTAGTTTTCCTTTTCACTAGTATTCTCCTTGGCCAGCTTTAGATGCCTAATTTGCATGCCTAATTCAGGAGACTGGTTTTCGTCAGCTTCCAATATAGCTAATGAAGATGGAGTGTCTCCTCTAGAGGAAATTTTAGGCTGCCTATGATAATTTCCTGCCTGAAACGTTTGCTGAAGAAACCTGTGTTAGAACCAAAGGCTTCCAGTTTAATCACCTAAAGTACCTAAGGTTTGGTGCTAGGAGGTCCTCTTCCTTCTTTCTTGTTTTCTGTGTCTCTACTGGCAGTGGGTCACATATCCCCTTGTCTAGACAATGTGCCCCACCTACCTATGCAAACAGAAAAAGCCCTTCCACATGATGTACCCTGCCCTTTGGGTTTGCTTCTGAACAAGAGTTACTAACAGGCTAGAAACAACAGGTTGAAGTAGGGCCAGTGTACCACCAGGCTCTGAATCACAGTCTTGTGGCCAGTGAGCCAGGCTAGGACCTTGTCAGGGAATCTGGTTTCCAGTACAACCAGTGGAAAGGATGTAACTTTTCTTGGACAAATTGTAAGATTTTTCAGGGTTGGAAAAGAACTTACTATAGAGATTTATGTTTCTGTGGCAGTTTTGGGGGCTAATGATGAAGCATTAGTCAATACATCCGATTCAACAAGTGGAGGCACTGGAGTCGTTCTACAGCAATGATTTTGTTTATCTGAAAAAGGAAAATAGATTTAATTTGGAGGAGAGTTGAAATTGGTATATGATACATTGCTGATGAAACTCAGTATTAAGTTTTAATGCAAGTAGGTCACACTGACAGGGAGAATGGGATAAATACCCATAAAATAAACAGCACAAAGACTTGGCTGAAATGTCAAAAGAGCATGATTGTGAGCAGTTAACAGCTTTGCCCTTGATCGCTTTACATATCTGCTATTTTACGGGACCAGTTGTCCAGTGTGGCAGCTGTTCACTGGGCTGCTGTAACAACTATAGTGGCAGTAGGGAGAAAATAGGCAGCAGGGTCAACTTTTCTTCAAAAAGAAATAGTACCGTTAAAATAAATTGTAAGTCTTGTGAACTGGCTAAAGATTTTGCCTGTCATCAGTATTTTCTCCTTGATCTACCATTCACATTAGAGCCACAGCAATAGTAACAATTTTTTTTTTTAAATGAAGGATTATTCTAATTTTAGCGTATCAATATCCCAAATACTGTCCTTCTCCTATAATCTAAACATGTTATATAGAAGGCTATAGCCTGTCTCTTTGATGCAGAATGTACAGTAAGCTTTAACAAATGTGTTAAATCTTTACTGCATATGCCAGAAAACTGAAGACACCTTTCTATATCCGAAATGGGCCCTGAAGCACCTGGCTATAAAGGGACACTGTGTGCTTAGGCCATTCTGAGAGCTGAATGCCAGACAGCAAGGCACACTCCCTTCCCTCAGTGAAGATCTCTAGCAAAAACCAGATATGCACGTGCATGGTACTGTTAAAATGAATAGTTCCCAAAACACAAGTGCATTTAATTATGGAGTATATATGTCCTGCAGGATCACATTCAGATACATGTGCCTTCCACAATGAAAAATGGATTTGCAATTTTCATTTTCCATAACTATAAATATTTGTATACCACTTAATTTAAAGATTATACTGACAGATATCATTTTCGATTAATATGCTGTATTTTACACCATTTACATTCCATTTCAATATGTTTGCCTGCTATAAAATGTATTTCAAGTCTCCCTAAAAAAAAGAGAAAATAGGCACACTTTAAGCAGTTTACAAGAGACAGATCATTATCTCCTACAAAGGAAAGGAAACAGGAAAGCTGTAAATAATAAGTTCTGAATAGGAATGACATAAACAGCCTAATCAATGTCTTCCAGAACTGGCAAGTGACACCTCTTTGTTTTTTGCAAATAAAAACCTTCTTAACATCACAATATAAACCATTATCTCTGCAGGCAAGGTATATTTAGAAATGTACAAAATGTACATTTCCTGCCAGCCACTAGATCAGTAGGTGGAGATCTAAAGTCATGCAAATATTACAGTAAATGCAGGCAACCAATTTCTAATTATTCCATATCAGCAGATTTGTGAGGAATATAATTTATTAAAAAAGAACAGTTTATGATCAGCAGACCTTAGTTATGACTGTTTAGGAATTCAGTGCATTTTGATCTAATCACAAAATCAAAATATTCATGAAACACAATGATATCTCCCCAAAGCAGCCGGGCAGCCATTAATTTTGAAATTCGGGTAATTTATTAACACTTATCTGTAGCTGTAAAAGCTTACCTCTGTGTTTGTAATACGGGTAAAAGTGAAAGCAGTTTTAAAACTGATTCCTAATGATTTATAATGGTTTGCTGTAATTTGAGCCAGAAATTCAATTAAAATGTATGTCTAGTTTTGTTTCAAGATCTTTAGTTAAAAATTCTATTAAAATTCTATTTCCTTCTTGCATTAAATGTATCTGTTATCTGCATATATGAGAAATATAAGAAAATTCTATCATTTATTCCCCAGACTCCACAAATGCCTTTAAAAGCACTCATTTTTATTTCATAATTCTGCCAAGGTACTATTTAGAATTTATATACAGTAGAGGAGGAATAAGTGTGCATGCTATTTTCTTTTGAAGAAAACCAGCTTCTCTACTGAGTGCTCATGTAAATATTCAAGTGACATTTATCAGTTCATCAAAGAAAGGAAAAACAAATAACACTGAATTATCGGATGTTTTAAAAGCTTAATTACAATACCAAGGGTATAGCTTCTTTCTATATATTTCCCATTATAAATCCCTCTTGTAAAGGATATGCAACTTCCCTACCAAAATTCCCTTCTGAGATAACACTTCACATTGTTATTTATAAATAATGAGAACTAAAACTGGCCACTCTCTTATTTATTTATAGGGGAACAACAACAAAAAAAAGAGACTCCTCATTGCTGATGTTGGTGGAGTCACTCCAGTGTAAATCAGAAGAGAAAGACTGAATATTACTCATTTTCCCATGGGCTTATCTCAGAATACTTCACTACTTGTAAAGGTAAAGGACTGACTTTATAGATGAGCACATCTGTTAATGTTGATGAGAGTGATGTGACCAGCCCTAATTCTCTATGTTGGGAAGTGATCTTTTGTAGTGCAGTTAATCTGTAGCCCCTAGATAAAGAGAAGAATATTTGGGCACCCAAAGAAATGTTAACTTGTGAAAAAGACTTCCTATTTTCAAATTCAGTTATTCAACATTTGCCATACTTCAGTATAATTGACTTGGAGTAGTGGTGAATCAGGGCCACATAACAGCAAACTAAGGATGCAGTTCAGTGCACTAAGTGGGACTAAGAAAGCACTGAGGGCTTTCTTCTTTATTTTTATTTTGATCTGGTTCAGTAGCAGTTACTGACCCTGTGAAAGTGAGTTTTAAAGGAGACTGGGACACTTCATAGTCTCTGCAGTAAAGACAAAGCTGAGAGGAAGAAGGTGTAGATCTCTCAGTGTAAGGTAACTACTGCACTGAATTTACAGAAAAAATCATCCACTAAATTATTTCATCAGCTTTAAGACTCAAGTGGTTTTGACTAGACAGTGAGGCATCTCTGCAAGTGAGGATCTTCCAAAAAGAGAGCATTTTATAAGAACAAGGAATGTTTGCTCTGGGAGATATGGATTAACAGAGACAGAGAGGCAACTCATAGGCACGATGCAGTCTTTCACAAGAGAAGAGTAAAAGATAACTTTTCTGTCTACTGTTGATCAAGTGGTAAAGCGAAGGAGAGAGTACTCATTTATCGCGTTTTACCCAGAAGCAAAAAAATCAACAGCCAGTTGACACTGGAGGATGGATGGGCAGAGTTTCTGAGACTCTTCTTTCCCTAGGTTATCTCACCAGTATAGGGAACACACCATTGTCATGTTTCTGTCCTTTCAGACCATTGCACTGACAATCAGTGGTTTCTGCCAGATGTAGCCTCTCCATAAAGTGTGGCTGCTACAGGGGTGATCTTTTGGACACTAGAGTATGTCTGCCATTTTATCCTGTGGAGGGCAGTGGTACTCTTAAATAGTTGCTCCAGCCTTTAATAATGTAATTAATGATCTTGAGATGAAGCAGCAACCAACATGTTATTGGCTGATAAATACCACAAGAAACAAGAAATGATACAAAGGATCATAGAGAGGTTAGAAACGTGGGCAAGGAAATAACAAAATTACTTTATATTTCAAACAAAATACATGATTTTCTAGTTGTTTCACACTTTCAACAACAGATCACAACAGACAACAACAGACTTAAGGAGTGGGGTGAAACTTGGAGAAATCTGCTATACCAAGAGATATTTAGCAGTGAGAGAACAAGAGACCTTAGAGTGAAAGAACAAGAGATAATGGAGTGATAGCATGAGAAATCTTATGGTTATAGAATAAGAGATATAGGAGTGATAGAAGAAGGCAAACTGATGGATATGTGAGGTGCACATAGGCATATGGGACCTGGGATACAGAAAAGACTCTAGAAGCATTAAATGAAGAAGAAATGTTCCTAGAGCTGAGTATGTGTGTTTCAGCTGCCAGTAAGTGAAAAAAGCTTTCACCATTTTACTGGGTAAAGCCAAAATGCCAGTGAATAATTTAAGGGTCCTACTGGCATGAAGAAATCCAAATATGGATAATTTGAATGGACTGTGAAGAAAATCTTGACTCCCAAACTCAAGGCAGTTAGAAAGGAGATATCTATATGTATATCTATATCTCCTTAAGATACTCACACTCAGCTGGAGTAAAACATTTCTTTTATTAGCATCTAGAGGGAAAATTTGGCTCAAGGACCTTTTTTGCCTCTTACCTCTGTTACTCTCTTAAGAAAATTGTCTGCATCTCATTGGTGAGGGCACTGCCTCTGCCTGTGCTGGGGTCATCATCTCCTGGCTTGTCTTCCCTCTTGAGGCAGCCTCATACTTGCTGCTCCCTGACACCAAGTCCCATTGAAACTATTAGGAGTGTCTTCACTGGGCTTCAATTTAGAGGCAACTGGCTGCTTGCTTTTTCCAGTTGGTAGAAAAACTGACATTTTAACACCTGAGTTAATATCTTTTTCTGGTCTTTGATTGGAAGACATTTCTAAAATAGAAAAATGATTTATGAAAAATAATGAATAAAAAGTAATGCAATTCTGATATTCATTCCCAGACAACTGCTTTGTACAATAATTTTAGAACTGAAAACATTTTTTACAATGTTACCATGATCATCTGAATACTTGCAAGAAATGAACACTGTGACCCTGTGAATAAGCATAAGGTTGATCTCTTCATTTAGGAAAAAGAAAATGAATCTATTTTCCATTGTTCCTCAATTCCCATAAAAAAATACAAACTACCATCAACAAAAGCTGACAGTTGTGTTTTAGACTGAATCAGATTCCTCTGAAGAAGGAATGTATAACCACCAGTTTTAATGGCATGCAGTCCAAAGAAACAGTTAAAACTCCTTTATATAACTAGCAGCCTGCCTTCCAACTAGACACATGTCTCTACCCAGAATGTATTTGCAAAGTGTAAGTGAAAAGAATTTCACTAGCTTTTATTTACTGAAAATTTTGTGTAAGGGCAATAAACAGCAGGAACACAAGAAAGGAGAAGGAGGAGACCCAGAGTCCAGTTCTGCAGTGGCATAATCCCGTCTTAAGTGGGATCTGTAACGGCCTTCTCTTCACCAGCTCTTGGCTGCTTATTCATGGTCATGAAATGGCTCTGTGTGCTGATTCAGGGAATGAACTAATCTGTTAAAAAAAAATTACTGTTTTGTTATCATTCATATCACTGCTCCCTTTACTGTGTCACCACTGTGAATGGAGTACAAATAGGGGATTCTGGGTTACGCTGTGTCAAGGTTGTATGTGCAGAAACATTGACAGCTTGGCCTGGAGAAAGTATCTGCGAAAGACTTCTGGGGAAACATACTAACAAAATGAGGCTTGGAGACATAAGTGACAAAACAGTGCCTGCTGTTTCTTACAATATTCAGGGAATTTTAACCTCATACCTTCTTGATAAATAGGTGGGATAACAACAAAAGTAGCTAATACTATCATAAATTTATTTCCTCTTGTGCAAGATGTATAGGTCCCTGAATGGGACATATACCCATCTATTATTTAGCTCTTAAAGTTGTGCTGGTTGTTTCAGATATGTAAAAACACCAATCTAAAACAATTCCTGCTCCCTTTCTACAGAGCAGGTTCCCAAAGAACTCACAAGGTCACCTTCCAGAGGCTCAGGATGTAACCCTATGTCTCACTGACATTAGTGGGCCGGTAACCAATCCCATCCTACTGAGCCATCCTTCTGACAGTATGTTAGCGTTTAACTCTGGCAGTGCCTGATCTCTGTGGCAAGCTGGTGAAACTATTCACCTGATCAAAGTAAGTATCTGAGTCTTTATTTGCATCAGTCTAGCAGATTCAGCCTTCCTTGCATGAAAGCAGTCCCCCATATATACGAAGAATCAAGCACTCTCACCTCTGTACTGTTTGATCCCTGCTTGTCTCTACCTGATTTCAATGGGATTTGGAGCAAACTATGAGGAAAGATAAAGGAAGGAATTGAAGGTGCCTTTCATGCTTTCATGAGCATAGTTTGCATAGAAAAATAAAAGTCTAAAATATTTTGTATGTAGTCCTTTGGTTTTCCACATCTCTTAATGAATGGTGCTGGCCTCACCTCTGAATTAGCCATAATATTGTATAAGCATACATAGCTATACTAGTCTCTGTTTATCAGCTGCAGTACTCCTTTCCCCCCATAAATTGAGGATATGGCATTATGTATCAGAAAACTCCACTGTTTTCTCATAGAATTCTATCTTCTCCATGGTGTATTAGCAGCCCTTTTGCACTGGAGAACAATGTGTGTCGTGTGTTTCCTAATTACTTACGAATTTGCTGCTTTTATTGTTCTATGTCACAGCTTTAACATCCCCTTTAATGTACTTTTGTGTGCAAATTAGAAAAGTAAGAGTTAAGAAGTAAGACTTTCTGTACATGGTGGCAGATGTTCAGAGCAATTCAGCATGTCAAGCTGGGGTCAAATGGAAAGGGAATGTCATTACTAAATGGTAACATTTTCTGTGGGTTTTAGAGAAATTCAAATCCTTTTTAATCTACATTTATTTTATCTTTTTTTCAGGGTTAAGGGTTGGACTTCAAGTTCCTGTCAGACATTTGTATATTAAAATGACTTTACATTTAATTATTTTCTAAACTAACTTTCAAAATAGTTATTCATAGAATTGCAGTAGAAGAATGCAATCTATTTCAATAGGATCTTTTATCCTGACTCACATATATTTTGTATGATATACTTGCCTACTTGTAAGGCATAGATTCATATATCATCTAATTATTTTTTTAAATCTCATGCCTAGGAGTGTCTACTGTCATTCTAGAAAAATCTGGGATGGGATTCTAAATCCACTATATGTATCCTTAACAATGCCTAAGTGATACCTAAATCTGACTGATTTAGTCTGAGTACTTGAGTAAGAAATTTAAGCCACAGTCTATTGCATGCAAATTGGAATAACAAAAGTTAAGAAAGGTTTTTATCCGCAACACTCATGACAGTGGTCAGCTGCCTTATTTTTATTTTTCCTCAGTTTTGTAATGTGTGCAGTTGAAATTCCTGTTTTACTTTAATTCTGTAGATGTTGGAATGAGTTTGAGATGGAGTAATGTGGTCAGAATCATAACGGTTTAGAAGTTTACTTTCTATTTTTTTTAGCTATTACCACAAAGTCTGGTAATGCATTATCATGAAAACCAGCAAAGGAAGGACAAGGCATGACAGGTATGCTGTGACTTGGTTATAATTGTACTAAGTGTAGGGGACTGTGCACCAGTAGATTATCCCATACATCTTTCCATTATTATCCATTTTAGCTAGTCAAGGGCAACTATCAGCACCAAAACTCTTCTATCTATACTGAGGAGGATTTCTGATGGCCTTTCATTTCCCTGCCTACCCAGTTTTTCTCCACTTCAGGCACATGCACCTTGTTAACCCATGGCCAGCAAGTACTTTTCTGTGGTTCTATGACATTCACTGAACTGCATGTGACACAATGAGGAAAAAGATGTTGCTTTGTTTTAGTACAATGTGTTAGATCATTACACACCTTCCAGTTTGGTTCCCAGCTTCTCCTGTGTCTGCTTTGAGTTCTGATTTCTGAGCAAAGCAAGCCCCAGTGGAGTGTTATTGACACCTAAGGTACTGGCCCAAGAAGCAAGGGGTGGGTAGAGGGACACGAACTGAAAAAATAATCCTGTCTGTGCCACGCTGTCAGTGAGATTCTTCCCCAGCTCAATATGATGCCCAGAACAAAGCCCCAAATGCACAGTCCAGTAGAAGACCTACACAGCTTGAAGGCACATGGGCAGATGCACGTGTATTCCGATGTACACACCCACATTTCTGTAGTTGAGTGAGGTTGCATAGCTGAAGCAAAATACTCTGAAATGTGTCTGAATCTTTTTAGAAGACTTCTGTATAGAAAACTCTCCATCATTCTTTATAATGACTGTTTTCTTTTACAATGCTTGCAGTATTTAAGGTGTATAGCAGGTTAGCCTTGTAAAAATAAATATATTAATCTGATCATTTCCCACTGGGGCTATTTTTGATAGGTTTTACTTGATCCATATTTTAGAAAATCCTTGTTTTGTTACTAGCAGGAAAAAAAAGAACAAGTTCACGTTGCTGGCATGTTCAAATAAATTATGTTTTGTGGCTTACTTTTCCACATTACAAATAGCCTTATAGTTAGAAAAATGTACCTTTTCTGGCATTTTGAGACGGTCTAAATGTAAACAATTGTTTTCAAACTGATTTTTCCACTGCATAAATGATTCACCAACTATCTGCATTATTTTGAAAAGACTCTGAAGGAACAAGAGGACTTTTCCTTTTCCCATCTTGATAAGTGGCATTTAAAGAGAGCAGATCAATGTTTACTAGGAAGATAAATCCTCTTATGGGGGGCTGTTTGAAGCCCAGGTGTTTCTTTTTGTATTCAGCCTGTATTTCTCCACAACAGTAGCCCAGATCTGTAGCGAGAAATACGACTGATTTTCTGTAAGAGCTCTGCCTGATATTCAGACTCCAATGATGTCTACTGAGCTGTGATACAGGTGCAAAAAGGCAGTTTAAAGTGAGGAAGATGGCCATGGTGTTATTCTTCAGTTAAAAATTTCTAGTGAGAAGGAAAACACAGGGCAGCTGTTGTACTCATCTTCACAGCTGTAAACTCAGACTGACTCCACTTAAGTGAATCCAGATGTGCATTGGGCTGATTCTGCAGCTTCCATTAACAGATACACTGTTCCCATTAATTGATTTCTGGAGTGTAACTATCAAAGACAACATTGGATATTAAATGTTTGCAAAGAAAATGAAAATGTATTTTTCCTACATTTATACAAAATAATTGAAATTTTCATACATTCAAACTGAGGACTGATTCCTCTCCCTTGCTGGCAGCTCTAGCCTCATTGACTATATAGAGCTGACTGACGGAAGTAGTAGAAGGCTTTGGACCTAATTCAGTAGCTCCTCTCCATGAAGGAAAAGTAAGTGCTTTCTTTTAATAGCACAACCGAACACATTATGCAGGCCCTTCCAAACTTTTAAATTGTGTAGCAGGAGAGGTAGCTTTGAAACTCCCGCTGCTACACTGAAGTAGTGAAGCATCTCCCAAGGATCTGTGTGCTGTGCTATGAGAACACTATTGGTGAAAGAAAAGGACATATCATAGCAAAATCCAAGTTCAGATAACTCAGAATCTTCCTGTTCTAAGTTAACTATATGAGATCTAGAAGAAGAATGAGAGAGAGACTAAGGAAGATCAGTTTTCCTGATGAAATCTGTCTCCCTGTTACACTGTCTTCTCTCTGGCCACAGAGAGAAATAATGTCCTGAAGGGGTCAAGTCACAGACTGATGCAGTGAATTGCTCTCCAGCATAGCCTATAACTCTCTGTTGGCTGGGAACGAAGTGGGGACAAACTTTTTAGCCTAAATTTTCTAAGGCTTACATTGAATTTTAAGATTCCTATTGATTAGGCCCACACAAAATATGGTCATCATATGTAATGTTGGTTAGGGTAATACGGTTATACTATTATCTGTATTATGTTATTAGTATATAGGGTTTTATCCAGACTGTTCTTGAGAAACAAAAAAGGATGAAGACCTTGCAGTCTCCCAGCAGGTACTGCCAGGATGGTCTTAGGAGACTGGAACTGCCTCTTCTCCCAGCTCCCCCTGCCTCTTACAGGGCAAGTGCTCCAGCCTGTCCTGCCTGGGTGTCCTGCACTGAACTGGCCTCAGTTTATTAGTGTCCTTCTTCGATGCAGACGTCTCACACAGATGTTGCAAATGTCTCACTAAGCTTCAGATCTGTCTGTAAGTTTTGAACAGAAGTCCTTACTGAATGTGTAATTGCTTCCCAGCTTATCATCTTTTACAAACATCTATCTAATCCAGATTCTCTTTAGAGAAAGTAAAATGAATCATCTGGTATTGTGGACAAGTGAAAAGCCTTTTGCCTGATTTTAGGTCTAGGAATAATTTTTCAAAAGAAATTTCAAATTAACAAAGGCTAAGCAAACACTCCAGATGTTACATCCTTTCTCTTTTTTGAGAGTTCACCAATCTGAAAAGCATTGCTGGAAGACTGTAAGGGGCAAGAACTGGAAAATCCGTTTCACATGGGTACATTAGAGGAATTACTTGTTCCTTTGTACAGGAAAGAACTTGGGTTTTGGGAGGTTTGGTCCTCTGGTTTAATTCTCCATCCTGTTTTGTCTAGTCAGCTCTTTGCACAGGGTACTCTGTGACACCTCTGAAATCCTTTTGGTGTCATTGTGATCTTTTTTCCCGTTTCCGTTTTGTGTTATGTTAATTTTGCAGACAAAATAAAATACTAGAAGTTTATGCCTGGAGGAAGAAAAAGTTTTATCTTCAGGAAGAATGCCAAAGAGAACCATTTCTGAGCTGTTCTATTAGTTATTATTATTTTTCTTTCCCTGTAATATCCTGCATATACCATGAGCAAATGTATGTTTCATTTTCTAGTAAAGAGCATTAATTAAAAAAGAAAAGGTCTGCCTTAATTGTTATATTTTATGCAAATATGCATCAATTCTCCTATTTCACAATGCTATTGCAGTCCCAGATGTATTTTCTAGAAAATTTCTTGTGGTTTCAATTTTTTTATCCATTACATCAATAATTGCATTATAAGCATGAGTAACAAATTTAGTTATATCAAGTGCATTTAGCATAAAGTATTCTATCACATTAGTTAAGGGTGGTGTATTCAGATCTCTATTGAATGGAAATGACCCAATGCTGTATTTGATAAAAAAATGCATTAGGAAGAGAAAATTGGATCTTGAATTGCTTGAAATCATGAAAGGCTTTAAAATAATATGAATCAGAAAGATCACCTATAAAATTAACACTGCTTACCTTCCAATTCTTGAAATCTGAATTACCAAAGAAGAGTGGTGAAGAAGGATTTTGCCTCAAGAATTCAGGATGAGATCCTGAATCATCCACCAGAGAGGAAGGACAGACCTTCTTGGTCTAGGTATTTTCTGAGGCTAAGAAATGCGTTCAGTTCTATAGTGCTAAGTTTGGCCCAGATTCCTCCAAATTATGTATTCCAGTGTCTATAGCCAAAATAGTTAGCTTCAGGGGGAAAATTCACAGTGCCTTCCTGCTGAAAGTTTTCTGTAGGCAGTGCTTTGTCCTTAGAAACATTGAAGCACTGAGCATGAAAGTTATGAAACTGGGGAAAAGTGGAGGCAGCAGGCATTGCCCACACACTTCACTCCTCTTTGCGGTTCTTTGCTGGTGGACCAGGGGACAGGTCTTGAGATGAGGTCCTTACAGAGTGGCTCTTTTTTCAATTGAATGACAGGTACAAATACAACCACAGAGAGGAGAAAAGCTTAAAATAATTCCTGAAAAAAAATCTGCTGTTATTTCATATTCTGAAATGATGCGTTTGAATGAGTGCTTCATGCTCCACTAGCTTATGCCTTTATACTAATGCCCCACTGCATAGAGCAGTCTAGAGGATGCATTTATGAACTGGAACTTCTGAAGATTCAATTTCTGTTGGAGCGTTTCATCACATATACTTTTATTTTAAACTTGAAATAATGGGTTGGCAGCTATGTTTTGTGACATTCTTTACACTTGTTTAGAGCAATCTGGGCACTCAGGTGCCTTCGTGCGGAGTGAGAGTCCGCCACCTGCTTGACAATAAGGGACCTTGTCCTATGTGTTATTGCGTTAATGTAACAGTGTTTCATGAATGGCTAAGTACCTCTCTTTTCAACAGCTTTGTAGCTATGGTGGTATGACACTTATTTCCCTAACATCCACCATTTAATGAAGAGCCCTGATTAGCTCCTCTCTCCCCCTCCCCAGATAGGTCTTAATGCTCCTCCTTCAGCTCTGTGCTGTCCTGCTGTGGCAGGGGTGAACGCTGCAAGGCAGTAAGAAAATGACACTATTAGTCAGCTCTGTCTTGCCTGACCTTAGTGACCAAGGCTGGAGTTAAAAGCAGGGTAGTTGTGTATAAAGCAAAGTGTTACAGACATGTTAATAGCTTCCTCTCCCCACCCACTGTATCAGTAGAGATGCCACATTCTCTAATGCTCCAGTGGTAACCTGCTGGCTTTTGACTTGGCTTTGTATGAAATGAAATCCCAAATTAGAGGTTAGTTTAATGTTAAATTAGTTCTCACAGTAAAGGGAAAGTTCAAACAGGTTTCAAGAAAGGCTAAAACTGTGCTGTTGTTGAGAGAGTTGATCTGGAGACAAGGAAGGGGCTGTGGAGTATAAATACATCCCATATTTGTGTTAGTGTGTGTCTATATCTCTATGTCTATGTGAATATATGCCTAACTGTGACACCCATCTAGATCTATATCCATAAGAATTACTTATTAATATGTTGCATATGGTTATATGTGATATAAATATCTCCCTTTGTATGTATTCACTGTATTTTCTTATTTTCTCTATGAAGGCTGTGGTGTCCAGCTTGCCCTGTCTTCCATCACAGACCATAAGGTGGTATGGGAGAAGTCCAAAGTTGCTGTTTCCTTCTTTTTCTCCCAGTAGCAATCGTCCTGTTCAATAAAGCTTTGTGTGAAAATCCAGAGGTTAAATACTGCCAGTGGGAGTTTAATGGTAGCAGAATTTCCTTCTTAAGTATTTACATGCAGTTTAAGTGGGGCATTCAGCATCTTCATTTTGAAGTGTGCTGGTCACTTAGCTTTGTTTGGAGATACACACATTGTATGCTTATTCTTAGGCCAACGAAAGTAAAATCTAGAAAAAAGCACACTGTTTGTCCCACTTAAGAATTTCAACTTCTCTTCTGTTTTGTCCTGGGGCTGGTCCTTGACCTGTGCTGTTGCATAAGCCACGTCCAGGTGTTGTCACAAAGAAAACTACATGACATAAGCAGAAATTTTGCTAGGCAGTGCACTGGTAGTGAACCAAGGTAGTTACCTGTATTATAGGACTCAAAACCAGGCTGTCACCATGTTGACCAAGGCAAAGTAGTTCAGCTACATCTGGAAGAAAAGTGAACTATCATGAGAACTGGTATTGATTAATATTTTATTGCAAATGTATATTTCTCCTTACTTTTTCTCCTTCCTACAAACCTTTGCAAGCTAACAAGTCTCTAATGGTCGTTGAGAAAAGTCTGAAAATGTGAACTGGGTCCAAAATTCAGGTTCAAAACCCAGAAGGCAAATGAAACAAACCTTGTAAGACACTTTAAAGCCATATTTTAAATCCAATTCCATGGTTTGTAGAGGCCTGACTTTGGGTATTGAGCACTTGGTATCAGTAAGACATCCCTGTCTGCCAATATACCAAAGTAGGGCTATTCCTCCTTTGAGATCCTCATGGGAGCAGTTCGGCTCTCATTACCATTAACAGATTTCATGTAATAATGCAAAAAACCACTTATGCATTCTTAGAGCAAACCTGTACTTAGCTCACATTCTGACTCATGTGACCTTGTTTATGCTTAGACACTTGTCTGAACATGGGAAGAACAGTTATGTGTCTCCAAGGCTCAGATCCTGCAGTGAATTCCTGCCATTGATCAAAGATTGTGATATTGGTCTTGGTTTATGTGGTGATAGTTATCAGCCACAAAATCAGAGAATTTTGGGGGTATGTAATTCCGTGTAATGAGACAGGAGGCTACCAACCCAGTGGACATTTTCTTTATGTACATTTTAACCGCTTACTGGTTTGTGGTTTGACAAACACTCTTTTTTCTTCTAAAAACCAAAATATTTCCGTATTTCATATTTCCAAGAGAAATATGTTCATTTCACTTATGTGAAGAATAAATAGGAAATCTTCTTAACTCATTTTATCCCTGTGTGTAAACTCACATTGTTTATTATTTGGAGAAGACACATTTACTGGGGACATTTGAGCTCTTTAATTTCTGGGACACATGGGACAATCCACAATGCAGTCATACAAATGACTGTCAAGAAGCAGTCTATAGACATATCCCACAGTATCCTTTTGTGTGTCTGTGGAATCAATGCTTCATTGTCATGGGAATCGCCGATATATAGGGTTGGAAGGTATCTACAGACATAGAGTTAATTCATTCCCTATCCTCACTGTACATAAAACAAACCTGACATATCTCACTTGTTCTTAAAAAACCTTCAGTAAAAGAGAATCTGCAACCTGCCTCAGTGAACTATTTCAACCCTTAACTGCCATTTCAATTGGAAACGTTGTAGCCTGAATCTCCTTTGCTGCAAATTATATTGCTTTCTTCTTGTACAAATCCCACTCAGGGCCTGAGAATAATTGATCGCCGTACTCTTTCTAACAAGCTCTATATATTTGAAGACGTTATCACACTTCCCCTCAGTCTTCCCCTTTCCAGACTAAACAAATCCAATTCCTTCAACCTTTCCCTGTAGGTCACGTTTTCCAAACCTCTTATCATTCCTGTTACTCTGCTCTGGATTCTTTCTACATTGTCTGTATCTTTCCTGAAGTGTGGTGACCAACATTATTCCAGCTGAGTCTGAGAAATACCCAAGAAGAACAGAACATCAAGACCGTCACCACTAATAGCTTATACACAACACTTCTGACTTCCACTTGGGCTCCAGACTTTATTGCAACAGCAAGAAATAGTTTAGTTTGTGGTCCACTGTGTTTGTTTGTTTCACATTGATCTTGTCTGTTTATTCTTCGTTTAACAATTGCTCCTATAACGTCTCTGAGTTTAGCATTTTGCATGTATATTGACTACATTTCATATTTATTTGTGAATGATTTCTCCAGGACTGGAAGAGCAGCTTGTATTCTGGCTGAACTGCCAAAATGCTTTGCAGTTCTCATCTCATACCACTTACTCTTTCAACATTACCCACAAATGACAAGTACAAAAAATACAGCTGTGTCCACCATCCTACTGTCGAGATTGTCAGTGAAAATTGTGCTAGAATAGAGGTGCAGGGACAGAATCCTGCATGATCCTGTTTGAAATACCCTCCAGTGTGACAGAGAATCAGTGCTAATTTATTATGTTGGGTACTGTATTTGAACCACTTGGTCACACGTCTTTTCATGAAATCATCCAGACCGCATTTCTCTTCCTTATGAGAACAGTATGCAGAGCAGTGTTGAAAGCCCTACTGAAGTCAGGATTTCTCAAATCTTCTTCCTTCTGCTATGGTGTTATCCAGTCATCCTGTCAAAGAAATAAATTAGATTGACGTGATCTGTGACCATAGAAAAATCTATGCTGGCTGTTTCTTTTCACCTTGTTATCTTCTTGGTGCTTTCAGCTGGATTGTTTAATAAGTTGTTGATGTGTCTTTCTGGCTGTCTTTAACTGGTCTCTAATTCCAAGGTCCTCTTCTGCTTTTTTAAAAACAGTTACTATATTTGCCCTTCTCAGTCCCCTGGAACCTCCCCCATACTTGACAAAATCTTGGACACAATCACTGATGGTCCAGAGATTACTTCATATAGATAGTTACAGCCTGGTGCCTGAATATCGTTTGGCACTGTAAACTTGAATACATGTAACTTATGTACATACTGGGTCTTTAACCTGATTTTATTAAGATTTTGTTGGATTTCTTCTGATTGCTGATGCTATCAAAAGAATATGACATTTTTGTGAAAGAAGCATTGTTTTTTCTGCTTTGTTGAAGTACATGTTTGAAAGACTATCTAAAATCTGTTTACATTTTAAAGAGGCCATATGGTACAAGCACTAGTTTAGAAAAGCTTTGGCTACCAGGGGTATGTATATGATCAAGTGAAAGCAGTGCTTTAAAACTAGTCAAAAGAAGTAGTCTGGGGAAACTAACAGGGGGAAAGTAGTGGAATTACTGAACTGTGAGGCCGAAAGGCACCTCAGGATATCATGTAGTATAGCCACTTTCACAGGACACCAGACAAACTCCAGATGATATAAAAGTTTCCATCAAAACACAATTTCTGATTATTGAATACTTTTGCTAACAACCACCTATTATTTTTTTTCTGCAAATTAAGGCAATTTCATCATATATAAATATCTGAAAGGAAGGCGTGAAGAAGACGGAGCCAGGCTCTTTTCAGTTGTGCCTAGTGGCAGGACAAGAGGCAAAGGGCACGAAATGATATACAGGAGGGTCTGTCTGAACATAAGAAAACACTTTTTTACTGTGAGGATGGCTGAGCACTGTTACAAGTTGCATAGGGAGATTGTGGATTCTCCCTCCTTAAAGATATTAAAAAAACACCTTGACACAGTCCTGGACAGCTGGCTCTAGGTGGGTGTACTTGAGCAGCTGGTTGGGCCAGATGACTCCTGGAGGCCACTTCCTACCTCAACCATTCTGCACTTCTGTGATCCCATCCTTCTTCCAGAAGTCAGGGAGAAGATTTGAATATTTTCACATATATCCACAATTCAGGCTTTTGCAGTAGAGTTTTTTCTAATCTAAATAAACCCATCTCCTTCAGTTTTTCCTTGTATCTGCTGTTAATTTCTAACTGTCTGTACATCTGGGTTACTAAGATAGCTTGGTATCAATAATTCTTCTTTTTAGGAAGGCCTTAAACACTGTTTTACCTGTCATGTTCATAAGCAATGAAAATGCAATCACCACTGTTAACTGAAAAATCTCAGCAGAATTTATCAATTATACATTGTCAAATTGGGAGGTATTTAAAATGAAACACAGTAGGAGCCTTTGCCAGGTTTAGATTTATTCAAAATGTCCACTCAGGAGCTTCTCTAGCTCTGCCTGTCTTCACATTAGCTGAGTAAATAGTTGTATCATGCATCCCTCAGGCTTGCATAAAAGCAAGATGAGGACTGGAGAATCTACACTTTTTTACAGGTAATTCACAAAAGAGTTAAAAAAGTGAAAGAGTTTTTAAATGCAGATGTGAAAAAGTGCTTTTTTATAGTAAGTCTGATGATATGCCTATAATTAAGTCAAATAGGTTAAAGGCTTGTTATGCTAGGATTAACATATGGTAAATACATCCATTGAATTACACTGAGATTCATGTGATGATTACATACAAAATTCCATGTAATGAGATATATTTATCATCAAAAGGTCTTTGGCCTTTAAGGAAATGTTACAACAATTATCCTGTGAACGTGAAAAGTCAATAGAGGTAGAAATGCATGTCTTTATACCATTATTGTGACTGGATTAATTTCAACAAGACCAGCCCTGCTGACATTAAGCCATCAAGGGGGAAGCCTAGTGTTACTGATACAGCCTCTCAGCATGCCCTCTCATCTCTCCTTGTCTGGTTGGACAGCCTGAAAGACATTTTTTCCTCAACTCCATCCTCTTAGAACCACAAACATCAAAATGGAGTTTCACAGTGCATATCACCAAAGTACACAGTCCTACAGCTCTTCCGTTTTGTTGTTTGTTTTTTTTTTTTTTTTTTCTAGGAGCTCCCAAATCTCTCAGTGCCAAAAACTGTACTTGACAGCAGCCACTAGACTTTAGTGGTCACTATTGTGATTTGGAGTAACATATTATTCTTATCCAGCAAGCTCAGTCTCACACTCACTAGGGCAAATAAACTGTGGAGTAATGACAGAACAACAATTTTCTGCTGTCTCTGTGAAAATTAAATGTAAAAGGAAGACAGGGTAGGATTCATGGGTATAAATGGACAAACAATAAAGAAAGTTATCAGACAGTTACACACAGGTAGCATGCCAAGCTGCCCCTTCTTCCCCCCAAAACAGCAAAAAAAACCCATAGAGAAATGTCTCTTCTTTTTCTGACGTTGTCTTGTCTCAGTTAGTTATTTTCTTCATTATATAACATTTTGGCAAGGAATATTCTTCTCTAGGTTGATCCTGTGTGTTTATTCACACCATATTTTGTATAATGGCATGATGTTTGAAACAATGTTAGAAGAATGTTTGTTTTAACATTCATAACAGCAGTGCTATACCACATGACCATTTTGCATCAATAGCAATATTCACCCACAAGGGGATATAATTATAAAAATCAATAACACTGTGCTTCAGTGGACTGATTAAGAAAATACATTTTATACTTGCATTTCAGTTCGCAAAATGTTGAGAATTTGACCAAGACCTAGATGACTATTTACTCAAAATTTCTTTCTTTCTCTTTCTTTAGTAACATTCTACATTACAGAATCTTGTTTTCCACTATTGTCTTGCCAAAGCCAGTGAAAGACAGGAAGAAGAAAATATGTAGACATATCACCACTACTTATCGTTTCACATCCTTCATTTTTCTCCCCAAACTGATTTTAACATTTAATAGGATATCAAGTAACTAAGAATTCTGTTCTTCTTTACAGCTTGCAAATTAAGTTTAGCTATGAGCTCTTTTTCAAAAGTATAAAAGTTTACATTGTATTCTATTTAAAGGCAGCTGTCTTTTGTGGAATTTTAAAATAGGCTAATTTTTATCAAAGGTTTTCCTTTCATGTCCTTTGATTACTAAGCTATATAAGTTAACCAAAAGATAACTAAGCATTAACCCATGTTGCAGTTTTTATCTCTGTTGGCAATCCCATGAGACTACAGCTAAGTACATTAAATGGAGCATAAATCTTTAAGTTGTTTTCATTAAGTCACATATTTAGAATACATATCCCAGTTTATTTGATCAATTGTAAAATATTAGCTGCTGCACTGAAGATTTGTGACATGGTTTGCAGCAAGTGAACAAACATTTCTGAAGAGCACTGAAAATTTTTGCTGGAATGCATGGATAAGTTACAACAATTAGGGTTTGGAACATTCATTTGTGGTTTTTTTTTTCTTTATGTAACTTGCAAATGGATGCTTAAAGGCCAGTAATACCAACAGGCAAGCTTTGAAGATAATTCTAATATCGGCTTAATATTCTCAGTTTGCATTTCGGTTAATTTCCCCAGTTTTCCGATCTTTTGTTCTTTTTTTTAAGTATTATTTATTGGCCAGTCCTAAACCCCAAGAAGAACAGTAGCTGTAAAAGGGCAGGTGTTGGGAATAGCAGTTTTAGTGTGTGGCTTGGCTTACCGTCGCTTCCTAAACAACTGCATTTTCAACTCAGTACTGATGTTAAAATATGATAAAGAAGTAGTTATGATAAGTATTAACACATTAATTATGTGTGGTGGTGGGTGGTCTGAATATAAGATATGTATTGAATAATTTATTGGAAGTTTTTGTCCTTGAAATAAAATGTTGTTCTTTCATATTAGTTATTGTCTAAGACTTTCACATCGTTCTATGAGCATTAGCAAAACATTATGGTCTATGAACATTAGCACGGTGTGTCTCAGTACACAGCAGAGAAGGAGTTGGTTTTCCACTTACAGAAAATGAACCTGAGGTACTAAGGTGCTATACAATGTATTCCAAGTCACAGTCAATAGCAAAGCTAAGCTTAATGCCAAAATGTATGGACTTCAGACAGAGCCTTGCGCTGACATGATCCTTCATATCCTTGTGTCTTTTGTGTCTCTTGCATTTTAGAAGAGGACAGTTTAGCTCCTTGGCTAAATTGCCTACAGTAGAAACAGTCTGGTTTAAACAATTTCCTTATTAACAAGGATCTTAAACATTTAATCAGGCCGTTGTCCTACTGATTTTACTCACAGAGGTGTTCTTTTCTTACATGATCATCAATCCAAAATCAGTAAGATAGTTCATGCAACAAAAAATCTCCTAAATGAACAAAGAATTTTGCATTAACTTGTTAGATAAGTTTGAAATCATACTTTCAAGTCTGTGCCTAAAGCACCTTGAGTTTCAAACCCTCACTGTGAAGGGAATTATAACAATATTTACATGAAAAGTGTTGTTAAACTACAACCTATGTTACTATTCCACTATTTCTGACCAGATATGTAGGATGTGTGGATTTGTCAATACAAAATGGTATTACAGAAATTCAGACTAGCTGAGGAACTACATGATAATTCAGCAGGAATTACATAAATACTAAGCAGCGTTCACTTTTTAAAAATGTAGAAAATGTCATATTGATATTTGACATATTTCCTATACAAAGATAATCCTGCAGGAATATAATTTAGTTTTACAAGTGTTCAAAAAGTGTACATGAATGTCCAGTTCTGATTTTAAAATTTGAATTGTATTTGATATAGCTGTTCAGTTAGCAGCTCAAATACAAGCATTCTGAAATATAAAAAAACCACAATGAGCCTGCTAACAGCCCTTCATAACCTTTATAAACATTGCTAAAACTTGATTCTTAGTAACAGCAGATGTGCTAGCTGCAAGTAAGATCAGGACATCTGTATGTGTCCCAAATCTGTTTTATATAGATGGTGTAGCTTCATCCTCATTTATGATAACTGCATGATCTTCTTTACAGCACTGGGAGGCCTGCAATTCCTTCTTTAGTTGTTCATTTTTTTGGTAAAGGATGTAGCTACTACTAACTCAGCGACACGGGGTTTTAATTACCAAATATTTTGAATCCTGGTCTGGAATTCTTTGTTTTCTCAAAGACAAAGTTTTTTGCTTTGTAATAAGTAATGCTCAGCAAATGCAAGATTGCTGTGCTTTATGCATTCTAGGGATGATTATAAAGGCCAGTTTTACTATCAGTAACACACCATTTGGGAATCAGTAACACATTGTTAAAAACTTGTGTACAACAGTCTTTTGTTGGCAGTGAAATACCCTCTTTGTGTTAATATAAACTGCAGTTCTGCTTATTTTAAGCATGCTATACATTAAATAGATATGATAGGCTGGCATTCATTGACAAATTAAGTGAGTTGATTAGCAATCTGAAATCTGCATGGACCTTCATTATGTTTGTCATGAATTGTAGGCCTAAAAAGTGCTTTTCAGATAAAAGACACAAAACATGAAAGTGAAGCAGAGGCTGATAACCCTTTCTGAAGGAAGAGCTATTAGTAAGTCTCATTGCTTAGCCATCTAGTAAACACTTCAATGACTTCTGATTACCAACAGAATGATGTTTTCCTCAGCAAAAAAGAATTACTTGTGTTTCCCAAGCTGTGCATTTCAGTTCAATAGAAAGAGAGTATCTTGGCAAGCCAAATGTGCAAATGTTGGCAAAGTGGAAGAAAGTAAGAAATACAGGCAGATTTCATTCTGTTGAACTACCTGTTTTATCCAAAACAATGAAAGTGTTCTGAATAGAAACTGCAACCTTTGAAAAGTTTGTTTGATAAGATCCAAAGTGGTCATAACATTTTTAGAATCAGAAGTTCAGTGAGACTTCTTAAATCAGCTATCAGGTGAAAATCACAGCTTTCACTTATATGCAGTTGATTTAGTATTTTCTGAGATAAATGTATGGGTTTTTTCATTGTTTAGAATATATATAAGTATATAACTAGGTGATGAAGCAAGGAACAGGGGAACAATTCTTTGCCGACTTTCATACCTGAGCTCCTGTGGGAGCCCTGACAGCATAATTTAGGATTGCCTTAAAATGTCTCTAAATTGCATCCAATTGTCTGGAGATCCAAAAGGCTTCCATAAAAGAAAAGCATTGTCAAATATAGAAAAAATTCTGCCTTTTTCTCATCCACACCCTACGGGAGAAGCTGTGAAAGAGACAGCTTAGGAAGAAGACCTTGTATCAGTGTGGGAGTTGATGGGAAAATAAAGTCAGAGGTCCTGAGAGAATAACAGAGATCAGAATCAATGTTCATGAGCCTATATAAATGCATTCTAGCCCATGAGAGACAAAACTTTTAAGAAAAGGTATTATGTAGCTGGGAAAACAGGCATGATTTCAGATGCCCAGCCTTTTCTTCGAGTCATTCACAAATCTTGTTTCATTTACAGCATTAGACGATGATGGCTACAACAACAAGGACACCTATGTGACAAGGCAGTTTTGAGCATTTATTTTCAAAGGAGGCAGTTTCATCAGTGTTGTCAAAGGCAATGGTTAAAAGAAATGAAAAAATCTCTGCTTGGCTCATTTTGTGATGAGGTGGGACATAACTGAAATTATCTTCTAAGTGTACATAGAGCACAACACGATGCATGAATGCTAGGCATGCTGTTACTTTTTTGTTTGAGTTAGGGCCTAAGTCTGCACCTATCAAAATGATGTTGTTACTGATTTAACTTGGATCAAACCCACCTCATATAGAAAATAATTCACATCACATTATACAGACAAAGTTTAATTCTGTTGTGTTAGTGTATGTCTAATACTCCAGTATCTAGGCACCAGGAAATTATTTATAGTAATAAAAAAACCTCTTCATGTTTCATTACTTCAACCATACTGCAGTAAACCACATCAGTATAACAAAACATTTGGTATGCAGCAAAATTTCTCCCATAATTTCTGAAGGGAACTTAAGTAAAGTCTTACAACTTCTGTAGCATGGTAGAAATCTGTCATAAACCTGGGAAACACAGTCAGCCCATAGACATGCTGAACCATGAACTTAGTTCTGCCTGTTTCCAGGTAGACTTCAGTAGTTCCTCAGAAGGACAAATACATTTATTTATTCGTTTACTGTGTAATCAGAAGCAGAATTAACCTTTTAAGTGCTTCTGTGCTGTTTAAGGAGTTGTATTTTGTCATCATTTGCTCATAATAAGGTGTGTAAAATACTTCTGGTTTGTTTAATATGAAATTATGTCTTGGATGGTCTAAGAGGTAGCTCACAGGTCCAAGGCACTGGGAAGAACCAGTACGCTCTTAGGTACAGGTAGGTCAGCAGCAGAGTTTCTTCACAATGAAGGCATAATCACAAAGAAATTCACAAATAAAACCCTCAATGGCTTTACTGTTTATTGAGGTTAAACTGTTTTGCATTAAGTGTGGAAATGAATTATCTGTTCATTATCTGTTCATTTTAGATCCATTGTGTCCTTATTCAGCACAGCTCTTAAAGCAAGGCCAAAGAAATCCTGCATTACACCAGTGGAGCTTTCAAATTCTTCAAAGAGCACAGTATCAATTGCAGTATCATCAGGCGTGCTAACATGTAGCTGTCAGGTGAGCCTGATGGGCTATTATTACCACTGTCATGACTATTATTGCTATTATAAGTATTTGATCTACTTTTAGGATAAGCCAGGACCCCACTTCTGTAAGTAGTATATAAACACAGAAGGTCCCTGCTGCAAAGGCTTACAAAGTACAAACCTAGTAAAACCTTCTCTGGTTCTGCCTCAGTTAACATATGAGCCTTGGTAACAATCAGGTATGCAGAAAAGGAAGAAAGGAGAGACTGTCTTTCTGCATTAATCAGTGATGTCTAGTATGTAAATTTACTGTAGTTAGGATATGTTACATGCATTAGGGGAAGACTTGATGTTCTTTTCAGCCTCTGGTATTCAACAAGGGGCCAAGCATTTTACCTTGAGCCATTTAGATTCCCCTTTACACCCCCAATGTCCTTCAAGTTCTGAGGCCTGTGGCCATCGGCTTACAGAAACTCAGAAGCTGGATCTTAATGCTAATAGTTTTGAACAATAAGTTTGAATCATTAAGCACTTCAGGAGGGATTAAAGCTTTTGTGCAAAGGGACAGATTCCTGCAGAAAGCGAGTTACTGACAAAAGATGAATGAAGTCCAGGAGAAGAGCAGGACACAATTTATGTTCTGTTTCAAACTGCATTTTGAGCTTTGTGGGAAATAGCTTTTTTAGCTGTGCTAAATACTAGTCAGATTAGAAACAATTCCATTTTATTTTTTTTCCTTCTAGTTTAAGATTCCACAAATCAAAGCAGTTTCATACAGAAAAATCCAAAATGCTTAAATTTCCACAGTACATGTGGTTTTTTTATTCTGTAAAAGTTGTCTTGCTTTCAGTTATGGGCAGATTTCTTTCTTAGTAAAACCTTTAAGATTATTGATAGATGGTACTTGGAATTTATATTTTGGTAAAAACTAATGATAATATTAAAACATGCAATATTTCAAAGCCAAACTAGAATTACAAGCTCTTTTCACAATGTTTTTAGAGGTTTCAGTACAAGGATAATAAAATGATCTGAAATGATCTGCAGAGTCCTTTTGGAAAATGATAGCTTTTTCATATTTCTGTAATCATTTTTTTAAGATATGGATGGTGATTGTACATGATGATTCATAGTCTCTCTTCTATATCTTAGTTTTCCTTTCTTTTTTCTCCCCTTCACATATTCTCAGCTCAGCTTAGCTAGTACTATTTTGTATCTCTCTCTGCTTTATGATATGATGAATGCAGCCATTCTTCTCTCCCCATCATTACAGCTGGTCTTTGATCCAGTACAGCTAATTTATATTTACCATCTATCATCTACCATCAAAACTTTATTGGAAAATAGGTGCACCTGGACAGAATGAATTTCTTTTGATGGAGTTTGAGACTATTTTAGGACTTGTGATTAGGACTCATTCATCCTCTTAATGGAACACAACAGAGTCATCTTCAAATTCGTGCCAGCAAGCACTTGGTGTGTTTCAACACATCATGGATATTTCAGAGTTCATCCAATGTTCGACTTGGCTATCCTCATTTGTTAGGGATTTGATCAGAAAGGTTATCTTCCTTGGTAAATTCTTCTGTGTTTTGTACACATACAAATTGTATTTGTATTTGTAGAACAATCCTAGTCATAAGGCATTGTAAAACTATAAGGATGTATTTACCCAACAGACTGTAGAAAAGCAGGATATATTAGATAATTCTCTCCCCTGCTCTTCCACAGTTGAGTTGTTACAAATACCTGAGCTCGTTGGTTTTATCCTATTTAGATATGTCTTCATTGCACATTAAGACAATGCACAATGCACAATTTACACTCCAAGATTATAGATGTAAGTTAAAATAAACATCCATTCCTCAAACCTATATACAGCCATCAAAACATCTATCATGAATTTTCTTTAGACAGTTCATTTGTAAATGATTCTATTTTACCACAAATGGTGTTCTCATGTTAACAGTTGAAAATCTTGCAGAAAAGCAACTTGGACAGTTTCTTTTATATCAAATGATCAGATGCAGCTGTGAAGCGTGGGTTACACTGTCAGTTCCCCTTCATGTGATTTGAAATAGGTGTTGCACTAAGGGGAACTGGTGGTAAATAACTACACACTACTGAGATAACTTATTCTTAGTAGTGTCAGTGCTAGGTTAAGACATCTAAATTCAGGACTCTAGAGGCAAATGCCCATGTGGGCCATAAGTGCCTAAGCTTTCATTGTGGTTAATAAGGATCTAATTAATAGAGCCTAAAGTCTAGATTTAACTTATCTAAAGCAGAGATCTACTGTGTGTTCAGTAAATGGCCACTTGTGTTTGTTTGTTTGGGTCTTTTTTTTTTATAAATTGTATTTTATTACGTTTTTCTAGGTAAAAAGTAGAGAAACCAGGTATCTGAACTCCTGGAAATTCATCATATTTTCCCCAGTCAAAGGACACAGAAGCTGTCTCTCAGTGACAGGACTTAACTGGGGAAATCTGACTTGTAGGAGAGGTCTGCATCATTCTGGGGAAGTCCCTTGGTTCAGGGAAGGATAGTCCTTTGGTTCTGGAAGGATAGAAATCTAGAAAGTCACAGTTCAAACTGAGTACTGCAGAACTTCTACTATCCTGGCTGCAACAGAAATCCAAACTTCATCACAATCAAGTGGTGTAGGCAGCTCAAAGTTGCAGTCAGCTGGCAGGGAACCTGGAAACTCTTTAGTCCCGTGTGGCCAAAGTAGTCCAAGGCAGTACTGCCCCAGAGTCACTGAATCTGGCAGAGTAGTGTGTCCTAGTAGTCTTCTCCAGTCTACTAAATTTTTTGTGTGTGTATTGGTGAGAACTTGTCTAATTCTGCAAAGCAATTAACATAGGAAAAAGATACTAAGAATTCCTTAGGTTAAGAGTCTGTAGCCGTTCCCTCTTAGTGTGCTTGTTCCATGTCACATGATGGAGGAGCGGCAGTGCAATCACAGATGAAAGCTGAGTTTGAACTTATGATGTTTGTGAGAAAAACATCTAAACTGATCATTTGGAAGATTCTTTCTGAGTAGGAAAAGAAGACTTCAGGTGGAAAATTCCCAACTAATATTTGCAGTTCAGATTTCATGCATAAAGCTGAAACAGAGAGAAAACAGCTTTCTGGAGTGAAATGACAGATTTTAAGTATCAAGGACTTACATGAGTGCTCTGACTTATGACGGGGTCAGTGGTGGATTCACTGTGGGTGCAGGAGAAAGCTCAAAAGAGATGTTTACTCCTGCCTCCCCATTCACATGCCATTAGCATGACATGCCTTCATTAAAGAAATGATCCTGTGATGTCTCTACAGTTTGCTCCCCGCCCCAAACTCATCACTAGCTCACCATGGGACTGAAGATGGGTTGTTCACTGATAACGACCCACACTTCAAAACTCTTTTTTTCCAGTCTTCCCTGAAAGCTCATCAGTTCCATCAAACCTGTGCTAGGCAGTGACAGAAATGCAAGAAAAGACATTATTAACAAAAGCATATCAGACTCTGAATGCCTAGGTGGAGTCAAGGCATCCATATTTTGTCACGTTGGAATATAATAATTAGAGAGAATGTCACATTTAAGTGTTGATATTATCTTTTTCTGTATTTGATTTAGAATAAAATCAACAGTTATTACAATAATCAGGGTCCATTGGCCTTGGTCGAGTGAGAGGGTTGCAATCATTTATTAACTTAATCCATTTCATGTGTTTCAAGTTAGAAAATAAATACCCATTTCTAAGCATTGTGTCTATCTGTTCAACTTTTATTGTAGCCAGAGCACTGGTGTTAATTAGATGCTGTGTGGGATTTTAATCCCTATCATTTGCCAGGATGCACACAGGAAGACAGCTCCTTAAACAATGCATCACATCAGAGAAATCTATTTAATCATCTGCTTTATTATTCAGGGAGTATAAAACTTCTCCTTATAGTATTGTGATGCTCTGTATTCACACTCCCTTGATAGCATAGAGGTAAAATAGTTAAAGCATTAGCATCCTCAAGTTTTCAAAAAGCCCAAGACTAGTTTAAAAATAACAATATCTTTAAAAGAATACAGTTTAGGCTTTGTCTTCCCCCCACACTTGTCATTTTTTTTTTCCTGATCTTTTTACTTTTGGTTGGGTGCATTTCAAGATTTCCTTAGGAAAAGGAAATGGTCTGGGAACTGGTCTGGGAACTGGGAAATGGTCTGGGAACTCCTTTTTAATGAATGTATTTCTATTATTCCTTGATTCCAAGAGCTGAGGCTTTTAGGAGAAAAAAAAATAATAAAAATCCAAGCCAAATAAAACAAATCAAACCAAAAAACAATAATGGAGTGTGACAGAATCTTGATTTAGTCAGGCCTTTGAGAGGCATCTGCCTACATTTTATACACTGTAAGTGACAACCTCCACCCAAAACAAAGATCTTTAATACAAAATGCCAGGTTTTATTCTGATCTAAACTAGGATAATTAACAAAATCTTTCACAGAGAAATTGTAAACTAATTTAGAGTGCACAGAAGTAACAAGGAGGGAAGAAAGCCCTTTCCTGCAACCATCTAAGTCCTCCCTGGTCTTGTCTTTACTTCCCCACTTTGCTTGGGCCACTCAGAAACTATCATCTGGGTTGCACCAGTCTTGTATGGTCCTCTTTAACCCCTGGGCTCTTTCTTCTTCCATCTCCTCAAAACTTTAGCTGTGCATTTCTCCCTTGCTCTTCCTAGCAGTGCCTCCTGAGCTGCAGACTCCCAAATCCTCTCTGTGACTCTGTGAAAGGCACTTCTGCCCAGCCTGAATTTCAGAAGCTGCTGAGAGAGGTCAATGTCCCCCTCCCTCCAGGACTCTCCTCTGATCCAGTTGCTCTCCTGTAACCCAAGAAAAAATAAAGCAGGCACTGATCTCTTACCCCAGTGTTTTGGAAGACTGATTTTACTATAAAATCAAGGTGGCAATATATAATCTCTATATAGCCTTTATAACCTGCTGTGCTAAACTCTGAATTGCACAAATACATGTTTCCACAGCCTTGGTCCTGATTTCAAGAAGTAGATTGGTGTGTTTTGTAAGTTTATGTAAGTACTTGTATCACTCTTGTGTGCTTTACATTGCATATTTTCACATGGCTCTAACTATGCATCTAGCTATATGATGTCTGCTGAACTCACAAGGAGTGTGGTTCAAGGCTCTGCACACGCAACGCAATTGATAGCATTTGCTATCAAAAAAAAGTCATTACAGAGTTAGAATGTCATTTTGCAGTCATTCTCACTCTTGTAGTAATCAAATATATTTACTAGTTTACTGTATAAGTTAAATATAAATATATACTGCCATTATGTTGCTCTCAGAAACCTGAAGTAGATAGCAATTAACTTTCCATAACAAATACAACATCTGAACAGTTCTTATTCACTAGATCAGATCTTATATATAGATCTGATATATAAATGCCCCTAAATTATAATAAAGGTTTATCAGAAGTGCTAATAAATGGTTTATCAATAGTTATAGAGTTGTTGCAAAGCCTAATGAGTAATTAGGGGTTTTATATTCAACTCTCACAAAACCTTTAGCGGAGATTCTGGTCTATGACATACCACACATGCTTACACTATCAACTTATTTTCCATTTTAAAATGAAAATGCTATATAAAGTTTGATCCAAAATAGCACTTTGAGATATTCCCTCATTCTTCTCTAAAAACACTATTATCCAAATACAAGTATAAATTAGACACAAATATGCTCACTGGCAGATGGGGCTGTTATGTCCTGATATATTGTCTATGTAACCAGTGTAGGGCCTTGGAAGAAAATCCTTGGTAGGAGTTTCAAAGTGAAGAGTATAATCCAAATATAAGCCAATAAACTTTGTAAAGAATAAGCCTTTGAAACTCAGGACAAGAAAACTCTCTCACTTCAGGAGAGATGTTTTTCTTTCTGTAGCTAAGCAATCACTTAGCTGATATTTGAATCTTAACTTATGTTTCCTGAAGTTGTTCTTTGATCCAATACTGCTCAGTCAAAATCCACCATTGTAAGTTTATATATGGGATAGAAAGTGACCTCAGAATGTCACACCATGTGTTTCTCATGAGCTGTTAGCATGCTATTCCCTCATGATTAGAAACGGCAAGATTCCCCTGTGTTGAATGATCCGGTGATATCATGGGACTTGCATTTCTCTGCTACTTCATGAAGACAATACAGCACAGAATCACATTTTTTTTCCAAACAAATGTAAGACATCTGTATCATCAGAATAATGGAATTTTGTGTAAGTATGAGGACAACAGCTGATTTAGGCTGATGTTCTGGGGAAAGAGCTAGATATTTAGGTAATAAGCTGGAAATGTCTATTAACTTGAGACTAGATAAATAATATTACAAAGCACAATGCACATTTGAAAGAGTGATTCTATGTCAAGATGAAAACATAGGCTGGCAAACCATGAAGCAAATTTTGCTTCATACGATGTTGTCTATTTAAATGCAATGATAGCACGCTTAATAGAAGACTGCACCTCACACATGTGCAAACTCAGCAGTGTGTGCCGCTTAATGGGCATTGTACCGTGGCCGTCTGCAACAGAGGGGCAGGAGTGATCAAGAGGTAAAAAGGGACTAGAAAGAAAATGAGGCAAGACTGATGGTGAGGACCAGCCAAGAAAGGTTAGTTTCGGAGGTGGGAGGAATCTTCAGATAAATCCCAGCACTTCAGGCATTTGGGCTCTAGATTAATTTACTTCCAAGAGAGGGAGGAATGTGATGGAAAGTGGGTGGCAGGTGTTCTACTTCCTAGTTACAGAGCCGAACTGTAGCCTCAAAGGAGGCTGCCTTTTCTGTGAAGGAAGAAAAGTGCAGTGATTATGTCTGTTCCTATAAACTGTGAGGAATGAGATTATACGGGGGTGGAGTGGAATGAGGAACAAAATGAAGAGATGGGTGAAAGCCTTAGGGTTCCCACACACACACACCAGCTAATCTCCCGAGACCACATGTCTTGGAAGAGGAAGAGCTCATGCTAAGATGCCTGGGGCTCTTCCACTGCTGAGCTGCACACTCTTCCTGCTGTGACAATACCTCCTTTGGAGGAAATGCTGGAGGGAAGGAGGAAAGGATGCAACTTGGAGCTTTCTGTCTTTGTCACCAAATACTCACCCTGGATGTACTCTGGATGCTAGTGTCCAGTGTTAGTCTGTAAATAAGAATGGAAAAACTGTTACTACAGTACAAGCCACTGTAGAAAAAGCCTTTATTTGCAAGTGACTTTGTGAGTTTATTTGGAAGAGCTGTCTATTCCCTCCTTCTGCTCTCGCTTGATTCAGAAAGTGCTACAGAGTAAGGGCTTGGTGAATATAGTTGTTTCTGAGTTTCTTACTTAGCTCTGAGCACCTCAGAAAAGTTCAGGAATGACTTTCAATCAGGAGTTTTTAAATTGTTTTTAATTTATCTAAAAACAGGCTAAAGAGTTTAATTAACAGGCTCAGAGTAATAGTTATACCATTTTTCCTCTGCTATCAGCTTTCACTTTTATTTACGATGGGAGTCCCCCTTGTATCTCCTTTCCCACAGGGCCCACTATCACTAATATTTCTGTGATCTGTGAATAAACCAAAATTTAAAGTTAGTACTTACAATCAATGCAAATTAATGATTTCTTAAAAAAAATATTTCAATCAGGAAAAGCAGCTTTGTAGTTGAAAATCCCATGCTGGCCTTAGAGTGGGAGTTTTTCCAGCCTCTGCTTAAATCCAAAAAAATACTGCAATCTTCTGGCACAGGCTCACTGTAATGCTTTAAAAACAATTTAGGAACTGTCATTGCTGTAATTACAGTAACTAATTACCATCCTTAGCAAACAAATAGCTTAACATAATACGCAAGCCGAATCAATTTTGAAGAAATGCAAATTCCGAAAGCGAAAAAGGGCATTTTGGCAAACCTGAAAGAGAAGCGGGAAAATAATACACTTTGTTTTATCTGCACATAATTCCCAGGGAATATCATATCATAAATATTTGCATTCAGTTCTTATCAGGACATTTGCATTTGCTTCTTATCAGTCTGCAGGCCGGACTCTGCCAGATAGAGAGTAGAGCTCCACACCATGCACATATTTCTAATGAATCACGTCTCAGGCCGAGAGAATATTTTGGCTGGAACTTTATCACTGAGATGAAGAGGTCATTTACTCTCAGAGTCAGTTCATCTTGGAATTGTCTTGAGATTTTGATGTGATTCAACCAACATTTTTAAAAATGAAAAAACAAACCAACTTTGTATTCTATTCATTTTCGTGGCACTTACTAAGTCTGATTGTTTGAGTAGTTCCTCCTCCCAAAATAAAAATCATGCGTAAACAGGTTTGATTCATATTTATGTCCTGTACTCCATAACAAACAATGCTGCACATTTTCCAGTGTACAGAAAAGGAATAAAGCAATAACAGACTAAAAAGAAGACTAAAAATGAAACAAGCCACACAACAACCATTATCTTGAAATTTAATGCCAAATCCTTTTGTAGTACTTCAGAAAAATGTTTGATTAGTGGCAGTTTTCTCAGTAATGAGAGGAAATGTTTATGATGAGAAAATAGTCTCTCTAATGAGCCATCAAATTTCCTTAGCAGTTTCCCCAGAAAAAAATATTTTTTTCACATTTTTAATATAAAAAATGCATCTCACCTGTAAGGAAAAGAAGTGGAAAATGTCATAAATCTGAAAGTCACATACATTTTGCTGTTGCTGGCTTAGACACAAACAAAGGGAACATACACCAAAAGCACTGAATTGACTTGATTCTGCTTTCTGCATTCTGCATGTATTCAAGCAGGTTCTGTTTGTTTTTACTTGGAATAGAAGCGTGAGCCCATAAATACATTCTGTGATGGCAAAAAGTCACTCAAGACCTTCTATACCTAAGTATAAAACTGACAACTATTCCATGCCATCTGGGAGAAAACAGATTTTGCACATTAATTCAATGGTATAATATTTCCAAATATTTTAATGGAACTGAGTAATTATTTTCTGTGACTTTGGTTTGGTGCCAGAATACTCCTTTTTTCTGTTTCTGTTTATATGCATGTTATATTGCTATAGTCTAATTCAGAATTTCAAACCACTTTTGCCCAAAAGTGTGTACTTTACAGCCATGCAAATTACCACTTTCAAGTTCCTGAACTAGTGCAACAGTTAGATCCTCACCTGATGCAAACTGATATTGTTAGTGCAGCGTTGCTGTTTACACCAGCTGACTATTTGGCACAATTTATTTTTATATAACTTCTGAGAAGTTAAATCTTGACTAGTGATCAATCTACTATGTGCCGTGTGATTTCTTTTATGTGTTGTAACATAGCAAACAAATTTGTCTCCTGGTCATTTGAAGTAGTACAAAAACATTTTAAAATGGATCTATTTTTTCCTATGTAATGATCAGTTAAAGTTAGTTTCACCTGATGCCCAAGTATTCTACTTTGATTTATTTGTTGAAACACATTGTGCTGTTCCTAGTTCATTATTATTCAAATGACTGATACAGCTCATTTGGACCAAGGAAAACATTGCATCAGCAGTGTCAGAGTTATCTGAAAACAGCTCCTGAAGCCATACTGCTGTTGCCAAACTTGTGATATTTCCGATAAAATACTGTGACTGTTACAGAGTGCGTGCTATCCTGCTCTTTCCTGATGCAATATTTGGATGCATTATTGCAGTGCAGGGGTAGGATACTTGACTGCCATTCAGCAGTGGTGAAGAAGAGTGAATATGTGCAGTATATAGGTAAGAAGCATTGATGGACACGTACAGCTGTAGAAATCATCTGGTCATTGTTTTTACAGAAGAGTTAGTAGCACCTAAATTTACTCCTTTAATAATCAGAAACTGATGGAAAATCTCCAGCAGCAGAGACAATGACATCCTCAAGACCTCTCAGAAATCTGAGTACATATCTGAGCTCCTGAACATTTCCTGCACATATAAAATGTGTACAGAGGAAAAAAAAAGAACAAGTTTGTCTCTCTCTAACTATATTTCTATGAAATCAAATATAGTTTCAATGAAAATGAAAATTTGGTATTTGCTGTAAAAACAGAACAGTTAAGCTCTTGTGTCTATGTTGCTGAACATATACCACTGCAGTCAGTGATAATTTAGTCATTTTAGCTCATTGAGAGCAGTTTCATCCACAGCCTTTTTCTCCTTGTGTCTCACTTTGAATTACATTCATATTAAACTAGGACTAACAGTGTAGTTCAAAAGTAATTTTGAACATGCAGTTGAATTCCATAACTCATCTGGCCTAGAAATCATCTCTATGGTTCATGTTTTATCATTTGTTTTAGCTCTTTCTTTGAGGTGGGGAGGGCTTACAGTTAAGAGCCCATTATCAGAGTGAAGGATGCAGGAAATCCAAAATATTTATGTTTGTTCATGGCACATGGACAAGAAACAGTACTCAGGAAAAGGGTTTTCTGATTAAGTGATTGAAAACACTCTGGTGTATGTTAATGGCTTCTTCTGTCCAACAGATAACATCATCTTAGCCTTATCGCTGTTCTTGAACTTATTTTAAACATTCTCCTGTGTTCTTCCAATTATATACTATGCTCTTTTGGCATCCCGTCTCCTCACTGCAAATCATCTCATTTGTTTGCTTTCTATTTTTTTTTGCCAGCAGGTTGGGTGTAAAAGAAGCATTTAACAGATATTTGAAGTGAAAATATACTTTCCTGAGTGAAACTAATTTACATGGAATTAAACTGTACACTTACAGAAAAAGAAAAATTGGTTTTAAAAAGAATAGCATTTGAGTTTTAATACCTTGATATCATTCTGGCTGCATGAGCACTGTGAAAAGATAAAGATGAAGGAAGATCTGATCATTATTTAAATGTATGCAGAAAACTCCCCATAAGATAAAATTATGTAAGATCATGGTAGATCACAATTTTTAGAACACTGAATATATCCTTGTCTTTTTGGCTGTAAGAATGTGTCCAGGATAAGACATTATGAAGGCTTTTTTAGCAGTTACAGTACCACCAATAGTAACTTACAAGACACCTGTCTTTGTGCAGGATCCCAAAGATGTCAACAAACTATATCTGCTACTTCTTCATTAAATTTTTACTGCTTCTCATAAAAGAGCTATGTCTATGTCAGAGGTACAGTGTTGTTTAGATATGCGCTGCCTGCATCAGTAAGTGGGGAAGACGGCTGATCCAGGAATTAGTATGTAACTACAGGCCTAGATTTGATCTCTTAGCCTATTGTTGAGGGTGCAGCAGATGAACAAAATAAAACATGACATCTGTGGTAAGAGAGAGGGAGGGAGAAGACAAGGAAGGAGTGCACAGAAGAGGAGAAGAGGGGCAACTGCCTTCTGATCCTAATTCAAAATTTATTTCTGTATTTTTCCAGTTTTTAATACAGAAATTGTTCTTCAGCAGTGTCTAAAATTCAAACCCATCTTTCTCAAGCCAACCAGTCTACTCTTCTGGCCACTGAAAAATGTGCTTAAATCCATTCAGAGTGAGATGGGCATTGAAAGAAATCTGATACTCTCTTGTTTGAGGGGCTAATGACCATGATATTTACCAAGAGATAGGTCACACCAGTAGAGGCTACAATGGTTTAAAAGAAAAGGTGGAGATGAGTTATAGGATAGGAGGAAAGGCAGGCTGTGCAGCCTGGGTGGACAAAGACACCCAAGAGGAGTCTGAGGGAGGGAAGGACCTGCAGGGTATGAAGAACCCACTCCTTGTCAGCACCTCTTGTTGCTGTTTCTGCTGAGGTGTCTAAGATATAGATCATATTTACTGGCATTTGTAAACTGTAAGCAGGTAAAAGTTCCTAGAAGAGATTTACTCTCTGGTCATGTAAAATGAGAGTAGGAGACTTTGTTCAGATGTTTATTCTCTTGAGGGAAAAGAATGTTGATCAAAATTTGCAAGATGGTCAGTATTAGAGCTGTATTAGTATTTCTTTATATAGAAATTAATTGAAGCTGGTCACATTTTAAAAGAAATAAAATAATTGAACAAATTATTGATAAATATTACTGTTGTTTATTGAACACTTTATTCAAGCATGTATAGCGTTCAATTATACATAGAATTACTCTAACACCTCATAAAACTACTTGTTGAACACATTATTTGATGAAAAATGGTAAAATTTCCCAGATAATATATTCCTTAAGTACTATTCACCCAGATAAGGGATTTTTACTAAAACACAAAGCACTTTAGGATCCTTTTGAATTGAAGGACCTACATAAATATTGTGTTCTATGTATAGAAGGGTATACATCAGTCTAGCTCTATGAAAATTACAGTAGATATACCCATTTCTACTGATATGAATCCAACCCAGGTTATAAGCATTGCATAGCACATGTTGAGTTTATATTAATGAACATACCACGTAATTGCCCATTTATCTATTCTTATGTCTTTATCTAACTTTGTATAGCATACATACGTGAAACTCTTGATGCATCACTGAAATGCTGGCATCCATTGAGGTAAAAGGCAATTTCTGTTTAACAGGAGACAGAAACATAAAACAAATGTTTAGGACAGGAAGTGAAGGAGAACTAATCCAGCTGAAACTCCAGGGGATTCCAAGCAGACAGAATAATATTTGCAGATGTGATTAAATTCTTTGTATGAATGATTTTTTCCCATGAATTTAGGACCTTTTTTTGTATCTTCTTGTTGTTGATGCTGCATCATAAACTGTGTCATAAACTAAACACAATATTAATGTAGATATATTTTAGTCACAAGTATTTGCTTCTGACTTTCTCAGAAAGTTATTACAACCAACATATTTTTTAAGCACTGATGGGGGTCGATCATAATTAATACTTGTTGTCCATAGAGCATAACTGTTCATCTAAACCTTATACTATTGCTCTGCATTCCTGATGGATGGTTGATAATTTTTAAGGCCCTCTACCCCAAAAAAGGAATACCAAGGATGAAAGGTGAGTGCCAAATCTCCCTGCTAGTATGAATATACATGCTGAAATTACTCATAGTCTTGGGAATCATGTACATTATGAATGAAGTGGCAGTTTCCAGCATAGTCTAAAATGGATTGAGCTATAGTGGCAGAAATAAAGAGCTGAATGGAGTCAGCAGCTTATTTTTATAAGCTAGCCAGATACCAGTTCTTGTATTCATTCTTCCAATCATATCAATTGTCCAGATTGTCCCAGAGGTCTCTCTTCACTCTCAGCCAGGCCTATGCTGCTGGTAAGGTGATGCAGGTGAGCACAGACACCGTAACAGAAGGATGCCTCAGAGCCATTCATTTAACCCTGCCTCTATTTATCACAGCAGATATTTAAGAGAGTTTAATGAAGGGTCACTGGGCTACTTGACAGCTTAGTTTTGGATCTCCTTACCTGCAAGGACATGAGGCCACCATGGAAATCACAACTTACTGGTTGTAAGTTCCGTTTGGACTTTATTCCTTTCAGTCAGCAGTCAGTGTTGTGATAAAGTAAATGTTAATCTCAAATTCCCAAGTCTTTCTCCTTTTACCAAAACTCTGTGGTGCTGTGAGTAGATGACAGGGAGGGAAGAAGCTTCTGGGTCTACAGCAGCTTGGTGGGATAGGAACGTTCCCTCTAGACCCATGACAAGCACTTGTTCCCACCCACCATCCTGGGAAACACTGCTCATATGCTGCAAGTGCAAAGACAAAGGTGAAGGGGCTGGAAGGATTGTAACAGCCAAGGTGCAGGCATGCGGGCTGGCAGAACACCCATTTCCCCAGGAGCAGGTTATATGACCAGAGCCATCCCTCTGTCTTCCCATGAGTCATTTCCCACCAGCCCTTCCCACTATTGCAATCTCTGCTTCTGAGTGTATGGCCACAGAAAAAAAGAGAAAAGTAGCCTACTTGAAAGTAGTAGCTTGAAAATCTCTTTGAAGGGTGGTGATGACCACTGTGGAAAAGTTTTGGACCTGACAGGTTTTCAAACTTTTATTTAAGCACCTATTCTATATCCCAATTAATGTGCTAACCTTCAATATTAATTGTTCTTTTTTTGATGCAGTCTAGAACAAAGAGAGGAAAAATAAGGTCTCTTTGCATCTGGAAAGCACACCAATTGAAATATCATTGTGGGTAAGTCCGCTCTGCAGACACTAATTGATATTGTCTGAATAAGTGGAAATGTCTGTCAGAGAAGCATTTTAAACTGCTGACTTGTTTTCCTATCCAGTATACTTAAAACTGGCATGATGTTAGCTTCCCTCTTAGAAAGCCTTGTATTTTGATTTATGAATGTTTTCAAATTTTTAAGATTCTCAAAAACGTTGTTTCACCTGTAAGTAGAGAGATAGCTCGTTTGGCTAACTGCCTTGAATGAGTTTGTGCCAGGTAATGAATAATGCTATGTTCAATATTCTAAATTTGTGTTCCAAATTCTGAATTCAGAATGAGCTGCATGGAACTATACTGATAAGTGACTGATTTTTACTGCAAGGATTGTCTTATTTTAAACTTTAAATTTAGTTGCCTTACTTTACTCAAAGGATTTTTGAGTGGAATGGGATTTAAAGTGATAGGCAATAATATTCCTACATCTTTCTAAGTCTTGGAAGATGCCAAACTGAATAAAAGAAGGATAAATCAGTGCAATATATTTTTGCAAAATAAAAAGACCAAAGTCATCCCTGGGTGTATCTACCAAGAGTTAAGCCAAGAATGAATTTTATCCAAGTATTGAAGTACCAAATCTGGTGAGATAGTCTCCTGAGACCAGTCTTTATAAATAAACACTATATTTTAATTCCAGCACTCATCTTAATGACATTACATAAAAATAGGGAAAAAATATCAAAGTGAGGAACTTAGGGAAAGCATTTACCAGAGGTGGGCTCTGAGACACTACTATGTGTCCATCTAGAATATAAGAAAACATTGTGTTTGTTTCTCATTTACATAACCTTAAAATTGCTGACTATTTAACAATCATTTTTGAAAATTGAGGTTAATAAAGTCAAAGTCGACAAAAAGACAAAGATATGAAGTCTTTTATTAAAATTTAAAATGAACATGAACTAAATTTTATTTGAATATATGACCAAGGTCATCACTATGGAAAGAAATGTGAAATAAAGAGAGTTCACATATTTTGTTGTTGCATATATTACAGAGATTATATATTACTCTAGGTTTTCTTTTCCTCTTTAATTAACACTTCCAGAGCATAACTAGTGTCATATTTACAGACATGGAAAACCACTAAAATGGTGCAACTGATAAGCAAAGTAAGATCAAAAGTCCATTACAATTATCATAATATATTTTGCTCAGTGTAATAACATAGAACTGATAATCATTATTTAAGTGCAATTAAGTTGCTGCCTTAACACCAATAAAATGCAAAATAAAAACCATCTTGAATATCAAGAAAGTCATTGCAGCAGGATTGCATTTAGTCAGTCAAATATATACAGGGGTGTAGCTGTGGAAATGATTGACTACATTAACTACCAGAATAACCAGGTTATTCTGGTTTATTAGTAATTTATGATTTACAGAGAGTTGGTATCACATTGCTCCTCCTGGTGTTGTTTTAGTTCATTTTATCAGGTATTCTCGATCACTAGAGTGCTCTCTGGAGAAGTGTATTTGCTGACTGCTAACATAAGAAAAATGGCCATCATCTTGAACAACCCCTAAGACTCAGTGTTTTATTGGCTGAACCCTGTGTGAATTCATTTACTCCTCCATTGGTTTACATGAAGAATGTTTCTACTTCAGTGTGGTAGAACACGTGTTTTGCATAGTCATAAACAGCAACAAAAAGTACAAGTCAAAAGTGAAAGAATACAGTCACAGAGAGACCAGATTTAGTTAACTGGAAAAATAGTTAATAACTGTAGAAAGCTATTACTGAAATTTTAAAAAGCAAACTTGCTACGGATTTTTAAGGTCATAGGCATGGAACTGTTTGAATGCCATACACATCCATCACAACAATTTCACAGCATGATCTAGAGAGTGGAAGGACTTCTAAAAGTCATTTGGTCACCAACTATCCTGCCTCAAGACCAAAGCCAGAGATTAATTAGTAAAATTAATGCCAGAATACCATGGTCTGCAGACAGAGATGTAATTCATTTTCATAATGCATAGTGAAACTGGGTCCTGGGCAGACAATGGATCTCCTCCTGTCATAAATTAGTATTTACTGCAAACAAGTAAATAGTAATATGGCATAGTATTGATACCCTGTTACAAAAAGGTATGTATCTTGAATCAAACAGGACAGAAATTGGGCATGTCAATTTTTTTTTCTCAAAGTTTTTTCCAATTGAAAAAGAAGAGATTACTGATAACATTTTATTTCTTGTCCTCTGTGGTATTTTTTGCCTAAAAATGGACAGACATCTGAGTTTTCTTCTGTATGGGCCCTCCTGTATAGTTAAAGCTATTTCCTATATGGAAAGAGTTCTTCAAGTGCTTCTATCACGTTAAAAAAGAAATCCAAAGTGCTCTTTTTGAAACTTCTTATAATCTTTCCCTTCCCTAGTTGGCATATTGCTTTCTAATGGCATTTAATGTTAAAAACTTTAACTTTCTTATCTATTTTCTTATCTCTGTTTCTTTCTCTCTCTCTCCTTGTTTTTCATTACTCTTATGTTATTCATCAAGATAAAGGGGGGCCAGAACTGTCTTTCTATTTCCCAAAAGATTCTTTGTACACTCCATCTTTGTAGGGGAATTTCCTTTTTTAGCTCTTGACCTTTAAGAGGAGTTTGTGCCAAGATGGGCTCTGTACATTATCTGAAACCTGCTAAATATGTTTGAAGTTCATCACTATGTTAACAGTGTCCACAGAAGTCTTGGCATAATCTTCAAAGACACGTAGGACCATATTTTAAAGGTATTTAGGCATCTAAGCATGTTTTTATCTGTAGTTTTAGGTGCCTAAACATGGATTTATCTGCTGTATTAGCTGATTAAAAAAATGTGTTTATGTGCAGTTTTAAAAACCTGGCCATAAATTCTCAGGTAACTCAAGAAATGTTCAACTAGAAACATAAAAGTTTCCAGAGGGGAATACATCACTGTATGACTTGAGGAATTTGGTGGCTGCTGCCTCAGTGTGAATTCAGGACTAGCCTGTAAATCCAGCAGTAATTCATGTGAACATCAGGATGTTCGTACTGGAGACGATGAGACATCCATCTAGCCCACTGTCCCATATCCAGTAGTTGCCAGTAGCAGATTCAAAAAAAGCCCCAACCAAAGAAACACAGAGAGAACAGTACTTCTCCTGGCATGTCCTGCCAGTCTGAGCATGGATTAGGGATTTCCTGAGACAGAGGCTGCCTATTTAACAGCTTCTTAACATGCTGTCAGTAGTTAGTGGTCACAGTACAGCACTGATCTGAGGTTTCAAAAAAAATAAACAGCCACAGTATCTCGAGAATCTCCTTTGGAAGGATGATAGCTATCTGATATTCCATTACCTCTTTTAATTTACATTTAGGAGTATTTTGCTGGTACACTTTACTTCGGATTCATTGAAATTCAATTACATCAATACAGAGATGTGTGGATACTTTCTTGTAACCTTCCTCTATTTTCAATGTATCCCTGCTCTTTGTTTTTCCTCTTTTCTATGCAATGATTAACCAATCTCTCTGTTCCTACCCACTTTCCCAGTACAGAAATGAGACTTACTGCTCCACAGTGCCGAGAGTCTTCCCTGGAGCTCTTCTTAGAAACCAATGTCATGTTTGCCTCCTCCCATTCTGCTGCGACTGTACCAGAGTTAAGCAGTGAGTACCAGACCACAATTCAGCTGCTTTAGAGCTCTTGAGTGAATACTATCTCGTCCTAGACATTTGTAACTTGTTCATTTTACCCACAGATTATAAAACTTCTTCAATTTACACTTTTGTTTGAGACAGTTCATCAAAATTGTCCTTTTCAAAGAAACACTTCATGGTTGGACTCCTTCTATGCCCCTTGAGAGTGCACATTAATGCAAGGAATTCTCTCAGCTTTTTAACTGCTAAAGCTTTATTTTCATCAAGCTCCCCTTTTGCACCTTCATAATCTATCAGCTCTACAGACTATCTGGCAGACTTCTGGTTTCTTGATGTATCTGAAGATGGTTTTACTGTTAGTTTTTATGCCATTAGCAAGTTGCTCCTCAAAATCTTTTTTGGCCTGCCAATGGTTTTATATTTATGGTTTGCATTGAACTTACTGGTGTTTAGACTAGAAAGAATTTGCAGACAAGCCAAATGCCAAAATTATCCATGGAAGTTGAAGAACTAGATCAGATTAGGAGTCCACTTTTCTTATCTTGACAGTGCCTAACCCAAAATATTTCAGGAAAAAAAGTGCAAAAAAGGGAAAAAAACCCCAGTATATGTTTTCAGAGGACCTACTCTAAGACCTTACAGTGACTGGATTTTTTCTTGAAGTAAAAAATTTTATAACACTAATATTTCTAAATCAAATCCTCATATGAACATCTTTTCTGAAGCATAAGAATTTATATCACTAGTATTTTTAAAATCCAATCCTCATGTGAACTTGACTCCTTGCTTTTACAATATCTAGCAGCAATGAGTTCCACAAAGTGTTTATTGTGGGAGAAAAATAATCTTTTCATTAACTTGAAACTTTTCAAATTTCAATATCACTATTTTTGTTTCTTTCTTTTGTACTGTGAAAAAATGGTTAAATACATCAGTTCCTACTCTTCATATCATTCTTTCTGTTCTGTTGTTTTGAGGGCAAGAGCTTTTAGTCTGGAAGAAAAAAACTAAATTGGATGTAGTAAATATAGATTTTATTTACTTGGGAGGGACTTTGACAAATTTATGGACAGAGAGCTCATGAAATGGAAAGTTCCTAATTTTAGTGAAAGGAAGATGAGGAAATTAACCACAATAAAATGAAATTTTCAGTAAACTATGGCTATGTAAGTCCTTTGGGAAAGAATTCTGAGAAGAATAATGAAGTTCAGAAGAGCTGGTCTTACAGAAAAGAGACAAGATTAAAGGCATAGCAGTAAACTATCATGAAGTGTAAGCAATGAAGAACCAATGTTGCTACATCTGGAAATCTTTAATGCAATCAAAAAATGAAAAATGAGGAAAAGAAAATGACACAATGCTAAAGAAGGGAAGGGAATGGAAGGGAAGGGAGGGGAAAGGGGAAAGGGGAAAGAGGAAAGAGGAAAGGGGAAAGGAGAGAGCAGGGGGAAAAAAGGCCAGATAATACTTTGACAAATGAGATGTATTTTCCTAGACTTTCCTGGAGGGGATTCACAAGGTCAAGAAATAGAAAACAAAGAACTTGACTTATAAAAATTAAAAAAAAAAAGAAAAGGGACATAGGGCCCTGTGGACTTAATTTTGTTATATTGAACCTATTTATTAGCCAATAATCTGAAAGCACACAGCAGATAAACATGGCTTTGTCCAGACAAAATGATCTCAACCCTATATATTTTCTTTCTTTGTCAGAGTAATCAGAATAAACTGGAAGAGATAGTGATGATTTATCTTGACATTTGTAAAGATATTTATGCTGTCATATATGATACTCCCAAGAAAATAAAGGGAATATGTATTGGATTAAATAATTACATTGTAGGTGAACAACTGGTTGGAAAGCAATACTCAAAGACAATATATCAATATCACTCTATAAAACTGGAAGTCCAAGTGAACCCTATACAGTATTTTTTATGACCTGGATTAAGAACTGGAAAGCATAGTTACAAAATTGGTGTCAAAACTGAGTGGGAGGATTACAGACACTTTGAAGAATAAAATGTAATAAAGCATTAAAATCTGCAATTAATGCTATTAAACCCAAGGGAAAAAAAGTAGAAAATTGCTACATACAGAAAGGAGAAATCAAATACATAAATGCAAAATGGACAGTAACTAGAAAGAATGCTGTACTGCAGGAAATATCTTCAGCACAACAGACTGAATATGAGGCAGAAACATGTTATTTCAAAAAGAGAAAATCTTAATCCAAGATGCAGAAAAGGATGAGAGATTTGGGAGGTAATTATTCTGCTCTATCTACCACTGGTGAAATACTTTATCCAGTTTTGGGCACCATGCTTTAAGAAAAACTGAGCTTGGAGGGAGTCCAGGAGAGAGTGACAAGAGTGATTAGAGGTTGAGAAAGCATGGTGTTTGAAGAAAGGTTGAAAGAATTTGGTTTGTTTAGTCTAGAAGAAAACAGAGAGAGAGAGAGACATGGTAGCAGCCTTTCAATATCTAAAAGTTTGTTACAAAAAGACTAAAGTGACTTGTTCATATCCACTTTAGGTAGGTTTAGAAATGGAACTTTTTTCTGTAAAGAAGGTTTGGGTTATATATTAGACATGACTTTGTAACTGAGATTCTTCTGCAACGGAGCACATGAAGAAAATTATGAAATCCCAGTTGATACTTTTTTCATATCAAGTAAACAAAACATTTATGTGCAGTTTAGGCATGTTAGGTCCTCTGCCAGCGCAGGGGGAGGATTAGATGGTCTCCTCACAAACTTCTTTTTCCATTATCCACAGTTAGTTATTCTGAATATTTTGTACCTATTACCTAGAACAGGGGTCCTCAAACTATGGCCCGTGGGCCGGATACGGCATTCTTTTTCCTGTTTTTTGTGCACTACTACAAATAAAATATGTGGAGTGTGCATAGGAATTCCTTCATTTTTTTCCAAACTATAGTCCGGCCCCCGACAGTGTCTGAGGGACAGTGAACCGGCCCCCTGTTTAAAAAGTTTGAGGACCCCTGGTCTGGAAGCATGAATGAAATGTGAGCAAACTAGCAAAAATAATCTCATATTACTCACTATTTTTATAACCTGACTTTCATTTTTGCTTATTCTAGAGCAGCCAGGTACATTTTTTTTCTGAATCAGTTTATAACAGTTCTCTCATGACTCTAATAATACTAATCAGCTGTCAGTAAACCTCTACCTATTGTCTTTGCTTTAAGTTAGGATAACTACAGCTGAACACGGTGTTCCGGTTGAGGATTTACTACTTGTTTATATAGTTACATGATATAACTTGTTAGGGCAATTGTGTATCCTGTTCTTTATTCAATCTTATGTATTATATCCTTCTTTGACCATTGTTGATACTGAGCTGACTTTTCTTAGGATGCCCATTCACATAGACTTGCATGGTGCTCTATACTCTTTATGTTTGCATATGCTTGTTATTCTGAGTGATATTGTGTCATACGAACATTTTGTCACATTATTGTCATCCTTTCTGCTCATTATTCATATATATTAAGAAACAGTCCTAGCTTACAGTCTGTAGATTCTCCAATCTTAATCATTGCCAGGATAAAACTATCCCATTAACATCCTCTGCATTTTTATGTTTCACACAATGAATGCTTATAAAGTTGCTTCATAGCCTTTGTTTTGCCTTAACCTCCTTATGTGAGGGGCGCACAGTAAAAGCAACTCCACATCTGACTTGGCCACAGTTGAATGTCTTTTATTTAGTGGAAAAGAGCAAGGTCTTAGGGAGGCTATTTTAGATATCTGCTTTAGAGGGCATGAACTAGTTGCCTGTTACACTCCACTGAATATAAAGATAGTATGATTAGCTCACATGCGGAGTTTCAGTATGTTGGCCAGGTGTATTTTCTTCAAAGTGTATGGGAACCTTGGAACAATCATGCTGTTTCTTTGTGATTGAGAAGTATGTTTTGGAAAACATTAGCTGCTAAGACTTCAGAGACTGAAATGATTACATCTAGTAACTACTTCAGCCTGAGCTTGCATTGTTCAGTATCATAAAATACCAAACATATATCAGAAAGTTATTTGTGGTGAAATCCACAAGAGGACTACAATGGCATTGCCTCTTTGTCTGAGTCATAGCATGGACCTCCTTGGTATATGGCATACAAGAGGGACGAACCACCAAAACAGTGCAGACATCAATAGTAGAGTGTGCTCTGTAGTCATTCATCCCATGTAAACTCTGAGATGCTGCTCAGCATGTAGAGAGATCGGACGGCTCCACAGACAAGCTGAAATCATCATCCTCAGCAAAGCAATGCTTGAATACCAGAAGCTGATATACTACATTAAAAAAGGCCTGATGACCATTTCTTAACTCCAGAAAGATTATTCTCAGTCAGAAGACACTGGTTTCTACACACAGCAGAAGAGCTGGCTGAGAGGTAAAAGCACAGGTGGCCTATAGTGAGAACACTCCATGAGGACACTGGATTATTTACAAATTGAGCATGAAAACCAACAACAGCAGCAAAGCCTGGGAAATGAGACTCTGTAGCTGAAGCCTAATGGAAAAGAAACATCATAGAATCATAACATCAGAGAGTAGCCTAGATTGGAAGGGACCTCAAAAGATCATCTTGTATAACCATTTGTGGGAAAGGGAGACTAGATAAGAACACATGTCCTTTACAAATAAACAGGAATATCTACCCTTATGACTTGTCAGATTTGCTGTAGAGATGATAAGAGCTGGGATGAAGCATGTGTTGTTGGCTGACAACACATCAAAGAGTCAAAATCCTCTTGACTTCCCCAACCCATCCAGATTCAACTTCTCCATGTATGACTGCATGAGGAGGTCAAGAAAAGAGAGAACATAAGTAGATCAACAATGTATGTAATAAAACTAGAAGTACTTCTTAAGTACTATCCTGACCATCCTTGTCTGGCTTCCCTTACCACTTCCAGCATGGACAGAAATCACATAAGTAAAAAGAAAGACACAATTCTGTTTCTGGGCTTGCTCATTCCCTGAAAGTCAGTAATGAAAGTGACCAAACTGAAGCTATGATGCAACCATGGTATAGATGCTTTCTAGGCTACTTCTTAGAAAGCTTTGTCCATGTCATTCACTTGAAAGGAGTCAGCAACTTGAGACCACTTCAGCCAGAGATGTCAGGTTTTGGAAAATACGACCCATGAAAGCCTACAATCTAAGATCACAGAATTAGTACTGGTTGGGATGAGTGAGTCTGGTTAACCTACATTTTTTTCAGTCACTGAGCCTATAGGGATTATTGCACTGTTTTATGTTTAAAACTAAAACCCCAGGATTTTCTCTGCGTAATTATCACTGGCTGCAGAATCATCTCCTTGATGTTGAATCAAAAAACTTTAAAAATAAAAACAGCTACCATATGTTCATCACTGTGATCTTTCAAAACATGCACCAGGTACGAGCTGATAAAAATACTCTTTTCTGAATCTTCAGGGAGCCTGAAACTTTATCTATAACAGAGATATAACCAAACTGGTTCATTCGGTTGGATTGTCCATTGTGAAACTTAAAGATAATAGAAGTGTCACAATTTTTTACTATTTAAGTGCTGATCAAGTGGAAGAACGTTTCTGTGACTGTTCTACAACCCCAGCCCACTATCATTTTTTATTTGTATCCTTGTTTGTTTTTTAGATCACTTAAAATCCCATCTTTCATCTTTCCCTATCTCTGCCCAAGGCAGTTTTGTGCACACCTCCCAAAATCTGTAGCACATGGAAGATGTCTGGTTAGAGCCAGAAAAATGAGATGTCCCAAAAACAAATGAAGAAAACAGTACGAAATTTAAAATTTAATTTGTATTTTCAAAAGTTTCTGGATGTTTCTTTTAATTGGGCAAACTGTGATCATCATCACTGCTGAGCAGTAGCTCAGTCTGAAACAAGTGGGATCACTGAAACCAGTGAGAAGGACTGTGGCTCTGCCACGGGTAGAGGTGTCACTGTCTGGTCCAGGCAATGCTGCCTCAATTAGAAGAACTGATCGTGCACACAAGAATCTATTATTGTATATCTCAGCAGTTGTTCAATGATCATAACTGCAAGCCCCATCTTGTCTTGGGATTTATCTGTGATAGATGTTACCATACTAAGAACAGTCCTTCAGTGTAAACTGCAGTATAATGGAAAGACAACCAAGCTAGCCTGGCTACCAGAAGCAGTGCAGGTATGTTAGTGTATAGGTTCATGGTATGATAGGCACTAGTTTCCTTCCTGTTTAAAGCTAGCTCAGTTATCTCTCTAACGCACTGCTGTCTGCAGTGTGACGTGCCCTTAAAGCAGTTCTTATTCCAGGAAACAATGAGTATTATTAGCATGGTCACACAGGAACCCTGTGCCACAATAAGGAACTGACTCCTTAACTCTCAAGCTCCAGTGCTTAACTACCAAACTGCTGCATGCTTTTCGGTGAGCCTGGCTCTGAGAGTGCACCTAGTACCAGTTTGGAAGCCCACGTCCAGGCTGCTGCCTGGTGCCTGGGCACAAGCACAGCACCTTTTTGCCCGGCTGGCTGGAGTCCCCCAGCCTAACCAAGGTGCAGAAAGAGTTCCTCATCTCACTTCCAGAGCTCTGTACCAGGGCTCTGGGCACCACAAGAGTGATTTCCAACCCTGGGTTAATGGACTCTTACATCCAAAGAGACAGAGGCCTTGTTGTCAGATAGTTGAACCAAAATCAGTCATGACAAAAGCCATGCTAATGTAAAAACAAGTAAGTTATTTATGTAAATCATCAGAACGTAAAAAATGTTCATAAAGCAGGTGTAGAGGAAAGGGAACTATGCTTATTTTAAAGGTTTTCTTCATAGTCTGTTGACAAGTTGACAAGCAGTTTATAGGCTTATTTTACCACATGACTGTGAACTAGAATTTGTAAGAACTTTTTGTCCTTAATTTTGTAGTCACAGAACAAATTCTGTTTGCAGGAAGACACTTGCTTTAAAACCTAATTCATGCATGTTTGGTTCATTCACTGGGAAAATTCCTTTCCTTCAGGAAAAATTGTATGAAAACCAAAGCAGAATGTCCTTGGCAGGAGAGGTTTCCACTGCCATGTTTGTCCTTTATATTTCATATCAATCAAGTAAGGTGACAATCTTACCTATACAGACAAATCAGCACACAAAGTTCCACAGCGACTCTGGTTCAGGACCAGGGAAAGCCATGAACAAATTATTTCAGGTGAAAAAGTTAGAAAGTGTAAGCTGTTCACTAAGGGGTACCTTGCAACAGACTTTCTTTGGAATTTATTAGAAAAGTTATATTCTGAAATTATTTCATATTCATCTGCTATGGTTATGTCTGCTACCATAAGGTAGCAGAAGTCAGTTATTGACCTAATTTTCTGGAAAATGCATGGATATTCACCTAATTACCTGGGAAATAATGAATTCCTTTAAACTTCTTCTAAATTTTCATGCCTACAGTTCTGTATGACTTCCTTCAGTAATGTACTATTGAATAACGGGACAGTAACAGTGTTTGCTGTGTGCATTGATCCAAAATAGTGTTGAGACAATTAACCTAGTCAAACTCCTGAAGTATCTATTGGCTTCAGTAGTTGTTGGGAAATATTCTCAAATGCCGTAGAATCAGGAGGATTTCCATGTCTGAATATTTTCACCATGACAGTCATTAGACTGTGATTCCAAAGCAACATACACACAAAACCACTGTGAATCATTCCTTTCTCTCTGGACTCCACAAGGAAAATGCCAAGGCGCTCTCCTCATTTATGTTGAGATGAAAAACAATTAAAAAGCACATGAGAAAAAACTAACTTTCAGAACAAAAAAGGTATATACTATCACTATGCCCTATACCCAGTAGATTTTATAAATATACAAATAGATGATAATTAAAGGCAAAGATTTTTCACTAGAATTTAACTTGTTTCTTACTTGTGCTGCTTGGCTGAGAAATCCCCCCAACCTTGTCACTCTCCTTGTTGTGTTCACACACTGCAGAAATCACAGTGAACATGCTGCCAAAGCAGATTGCGGTAGTTTCTTTCCTCATCAAACTATAAAACTGTTGCATTTATCTGTACAAAAATGTTAAAGCTACTTTCAGACTCCTGAAGAAATAGCACACTTCTCCAGTTTCCTTTGAGCATCATCATGCCAGAAGATAGTAATGTCTGACTTAAGCAAAGTCACAGCCCCTCATCCAGGGGAGAAATACAAATAATCAGGCTTTAAAATACACAAGGTATGATATTGAATAGATCTCCCAGCCTATCTGTGGGTTAAACAACAAGGCAGATAGTGGTTTGCCTGCGGAAAAGTCTAACGAGACAAGCAGCCCCTGAAAGATTTGTCTGCAGTTAAGCCATTTTATTTTAGACACCAACCTAGAATTGTTTCAGCTTGTGTCACTAAAGCACTTGAGAACGCTGACATTCCACTAAAGTCTTCTGTTTCCAGAAACAGAAGGGGGTTATTAGATCTCTTGTGTGGCATGCTCATCTCAAAAACATCTTTAAGATCAAGCTATAATCTATTGCAAAGAAGACCATGGTTAGTACATGGGAACGTGGCTCAAGAAATCTGAGTCCTGTTGCCAGTGCTGCACAGCTCTCCTGTTGCTCAGGGAGTCTGTAGCATGGATGATTTCTTGCCGAATCCGATGCTTACCAGGACACTCCAGCTAGCAGCTGGTCTTGCTGATGTGCAATGAGTGAAAAATAACAGACTGAGGCATGGGTTTGCCACTTTGAGAGGCTGCCTTATAAGACTGGCAGACGGTTTGAGTCTCAAGTCTGTTGCAATAAATATCGGCTGATGGCTGATTGATTAGCAGTCTGGTAGCACATTCTAATGATCATTCTACCCTCCAGATTTCTTTATAAAAAAATGTCCCTAAAATGCAGCTTTGCCTTTTTCCTAGCATGGCTTACAAATGACTTACAGTGGGTTAAGTAACAGAGCCCTAAATGTGTACCTTCTGGTAGAAGTCACATGCCAAATTTGATCCACTGCAACACTGAGAAATTTTGATGGCATATTCTGTGCCTTTGCAGGAGATGGAAAAAAAAAATATTTGCCTCCTCTCTAGTTTCTGCAGGGTGATTGATAGCCTGATTAAACCAGGCTGACTCCATTTGGTTACAGAACTGAGGTTTTGTTACTGTGAAAAAAAAATCCTGTTACAGTGCTTTGCAGTTTTAAAAAGAAAAATCACGTGGATTTTGACAGAAATATCTGCCTCCATGGAGACAGAGCAATGTTCAGAGAGGACAAATGTTAGTTCCCAGTTTCAATGTTACTTGCTACTTCTAGAAGTTTAGGAGAGTAAGGCCCTCACAACACAAAGAACTACATCTTTTAGTAAAGGCAAAGGCAATACAATTTAGGGAACTAAGATCTACTTCTGGTAGATATGAAACAAATTTATAACTGCTTTCAATTAGGCTACATGCTAGACCTGTGCTTATAAAAGGCCTGTTGAAATGTATAATAACTTTGTATTTGAATAATGAAGTAATTGCCTTGTTTTTAGTGAGTTGAGAATTTGTAGAGGTAGGTCTGTATTTCAAGGGAGTTTACATAAGGATGGGTCAATGAAAAAGAAATCATTATACTTAAAGAAATAGTAAATACCACTTTGATACTTGGAGGTTAGTAATCATGGAGTGCAGATGGCAGATCTCTGGGTGAATTAAAGGGAAACTTTTGCTAAATTTCTAGAACCTGTTTATATTTTCAGCATTTCAGTCCCTCATGCACAACCACAGAATTGGGGAATGCCTTTATATTTCCTCACAGGTTTCTCTTTCAGTGTTACAGTATCTCAATTTCTTTTTGCCATTTACTTTATACATCCCAAGATTAATTGTAAAAGCATTTTCACAAACAGCATTTGTTTTTACTTGCTAGCAAAAATCTTACTAACTGTATTTTACTGAAGATGTACATAAAGTATGTATTTGTTATTGCCTAAGTCAATTGTATGAGTTTTACATCACTTCAGCAATTATGCCAAGCTGATGAGTGTAATGTAAATAATCCAGCAATTGTTCGCAATTGTTCTGGTATTGCGCCAGTGGATAAGGACACTGCCCTAACCACTGAGTCCTGATTTCACAAAGGTTATTTTTTTTAATAAGGCATACTAATCCTACTGTATTGGTAGCTCTGTCCCTTTTTTGAGTTGAGCTCTGCTATTCCACAAATTGGATGGAAATCTCATTAGTGGAGCTATAATGAGCTGACAATGAAACCCCTTCAAGCTTGCGTGCTTACGGCCATTTGCCTGTTTGTCTTACTCTTCATCATGAGCCTGAAATTGCCCATTAGGATTGCAGTGAAGAGCAAGTCTGACTGGAGCTGTGATGCTGACGGGGCTACCAAATGGTCAGAGATCTGTCAAAACCAAAGGGGGCTGTAGGGTATTATTTATGGGGAAGCAGCACCTGTGTGCATGTGTATATCCTTGTTCTCCCTGAGGTCAAACTATAGTGGGGGTGGAGGTGGAGAAAAAAGAAAATAGAGATAGAATAGAGGGATGGAATTAGGGGAAAGGGAGCAAGAACTGTGTTTCATTAGAACTTTTAAGTGTGAACCAGAAGCATTTTATTGTACCTGAAATTAATAAGATGACAATGAAGGGAACTTCAGGCAAGCTCTTGCTGTAGAGTGCCATGAATACAAGCATTAATGTCAGAATAAGGAGAATCCCAAGATGGTTACACAGATCCTTTGAATTAAAACTGTTTAAATCTGACTCCAACACAGAATAAAAGGAGTGGAAACTGTGGTGAAACCATGTTCGCTTAAATGGCAGATACCTCTGGAGACCTTCCAGGAAGACATTATTTTTACAAATCAATACCAGGGTTATTAAATACTTCAGAAAAACTGAAGCCCTGTTGTGATGGCAAGACTAGCAGGAGATTGAGTAAAGTACTCTAAAAGCCCAGTCTGTCATGGGTACAGTGAAGTCACACATAGTCTCCACAATAGACTACCAACATAGTTTAGTGTATCGTACATAGTCAACAAATATACTAGAAAATAAAGTTGCCAGTAAACCATTACAGAAAGCCAAGAAGCTTTTATACTGTTGTTTAAAAACCCCACATTGTGACATACATTTGAAACTGTAATCCAGCTGCTACTTGAATGGAGAATTAACTGGTCATGGAGTATCAGTCAGAACTCTCACTCTTTTTGTCAGAAAGATTCAGCTTTAAAGGATCTTAAGAATATTCCATTAGCACTCTCTTAAAAAACAAATGAATAAAACCCCATCCTTCTCAAATTAAGGCCTTCCAAATAAAAGGTATTTTAGAAAAGCTCTGAATTTTTGCTAGCATTTAGCAACAAGAAGAAACCCACCAAAAATAAATGTGAGACAAAGAGAGGGTGGAGTTCTTCTCAGAAAAAAAGTATATTCAGTAAGATGCAGTGTTTAGACTGTGAAACTGCATGTCTTAATTTTCTTGCTTTTATACTTTTATTTCATAAGTGTGTTTCCTGCTTTGAAATCAGGAATTTAACCCTTTGCTTTGTTAAACTAAAATTTGTTCATAATGAAGTCAAGAAAATCTGAATGGCATAGAACTTTTAATGAATTATGTGTATCCAAACAATTAAACCTGCATTGCAGCCAGACTTCTAAGCTTTCTATATCCCAAATCAAGTTTAGCAATCTTTTAAAGTGGTGACTGTTACAAGTTCAAATACTGTTAGCATTAAGCACCAAGTTAGCAACACAGTCATGTATCAAACCAAAGATCAACCTGATGATAACTACAAAGCACCTCAGATGGGAATCATCATACTTAACTATCTAAGAGTTAGAAATACAAACTAAGCTAGTCATACAGACTTTTTCTGTTGTCAGTAAAGATAGGAAACTCTAGAGAGTGATACATCACAGTCTATGAAGAAGAGTCTGAATTCATTGTCTACAGAGGGAGTCTAGATGGCAAGCATAAGCTTTGAGAACGATGCAGTAGAATATTAGAATTGGATAGCTGAGTTTGTTACTGCCCCATAGCCATCTGCCTAAATTTTGGAAAATTATTTTGCCCTTAAGGAAGAAACATCTTGTCTACACATTAATCAGCTCCTGAATCACTGAAGCTTTCAAACCTGCATAGGACATAGTGGTGCAGAGGTAAATTCATGTGTAGATTGGGTGTTCCTGACTTGGGTTGGCATTCATGTCACAGATGGAAAGTGGACTTTCCTTCTGCTGCCCAGTTTTTAAATGTTATTCTTTTTTTATCAGAGCCCTCGAGGCAGACATCTTTTTTTCAGGCAACTGAAGTAACATAACATCAATCTCCCACTTAGACATCTACCATGGTAACTATAAAGTGTTATTTATCTTGTGTGAAATTTATTAGATGGAAAGAGAATTAGTGTACAGGAACATAGAGGAAATGTTATGATTTGCACTACAGACCTTGGAGACTCATTATAACTTACTGAGTTTTGCAAGTAAGTTAAAAATAAAATAAAAAAAAAGACAATTGGAAGTCCAAGATGCTGTATTTCAAAATGTGGAGTTTTTTAATCAGTTAGTTTTTATTATTTATTATAACATTGCATAATGTGTTCCATAAAAATAATGAAGTCTTAATAAAAGGAAACCTTGCTGCAGCACTTCACTTTTAAATCTTTCTTAAATTGAAAAATATGATGGAAAGTTCGTTAATTACAGGTCATACGTAATGGTGATTAGAAACTAACTGCATTCTTTTCTGCAAGTTTTGTTAACCATAAAATAGCGATTCAGTGAGTGTTGAATCCATATTGATCCCCTGCACCTGGACTCAATCAAAAAGTCTGCAACTTTTACAGTATTGTGCTACTTTACTGGGTCATGTCTCTCAAAGTAGACTTACAGTCAGCTACTTTATGCCATGATATGCTTTCAGCCTGTGTGTGTGCATCAGCCTATGTGTACGGCTGTCATGATTTAGGCCTAACCAGCAACTAAGCACCACTTTCCCTCCCCACCCCACCTCCCTACCATGGAATGGGAAGAAGAATTGGCAGAAAAAGATAAAACCCCATGAGCTGAGATAAGAAGAGTTTAAAAGAACCACAAAAAGAGAGAAGAAACAGTAATAATACTACTAATGAAAAAATATATAAAACAAGGGACACGCAATGCAATTGCTCACCACAGAGGACCTGCCACCACCTGGCCCTGTGTACTGCTGTTGCCCCTCCCCCAGCTTCTTGTGAAAATTAACCCTATTCTAGCCAAACCTAGGACATTATCCACCTCTTATTCCATACCATCTATGTCATGGCCAGATTCTACATTTTCCCACTATTTACCACTACTTTCCCTGTCTTCTATATATATACGCAGGTATCATTCCTGTGCTAAGAGGATCTGTGCTTCAGTACCGACCACTTCTGAGGCAGCTCGAACTCTTGGGATACATCTTCCTTGAAGTGGTACCTTTCCTTCATGCCTGACAGAAGTTGCCTCCAGAGGCTGAAGGTTTGTGTCTGTTTTCCAATCACATTGTCAATGCCCTCTTCCCTAGACAAGAGATCCCAGCTGCTTGGCTTCCCTCCCCTGTAATTCCAAACTACTGGCCCTGTTATCCCAGCATTGGAACAGTAAGGTAACAATATACTTGCCTGGATGAGGGCTGAAATTCTTCCACACATCTCACAGCTCACTCATGGATAGGGACTGGGTGACTACCTCTGGTTCTGCTTCTTTCTTCTGTTCTCAAGATTACCCTGGTTCATCTTCATCCTTCACTAAGATTTTTTTCTGTACTTCTTTTTCTGTATAGGAGCTACTGATACCAGCACAGGTTGGTTCTCTGGTTCAAGATGCAGCACTTGCCAGTCTGTTTTTAAGTCCAGAGACCTTCTCTTCCCCTTTAGGGTACTGAATGGTGTTGAAAAGGGCTTACTAGGCATGGGCCAGACTCCAGCACATTGCAGTGATTTTTATCTCTCAGGAATTGCCAGGCTGACAACATACATTTTCCAAATATTTTACTAGTTTTTCAGGATTCTGCACCTGATCAGAGGTGACCACTGTCCTAGACACTTGCCCATACTCTCCTATGTACCCTGCCACACATAACTATCCAGCCTTGGGGCAGATCTCTTGGTGGTATTCTTGAAAAAAATTTTTGCAACCCTAAACAAGATCTGGGAGGCATTCAGAAAATAACAAACTGCTGGCTTGGACATCCCAAGAATATTCAAAACTCTCAAAAGCTGAGGAAGTATCCTCCCCTCTCTTCTTCATAGACTGGGTGAGATTACTAATAAAAAACAATGCCAAATACAGATAGCAGCTTAACCTTGTGCTCAGTGTTATAATCATATCATAAGTCGACAATATCCAATATAGCAAGATGATAGTCCTGATCCTTCTCCTAGAGATGATAAACACCACCACAGGGAATACATAGTGCACATAAGAATTTACATAACACCACCATGCAAGCAAATATACCAACATTGTGACCATGCACTGGTAAAGTAATTTAAAATGTGCATATAACAAAATTGTTTTAACACGCTTTGGTAAGATCTGTCATTATGTCAACCCTTTGAGCTACATGTTGGGTGCCAAAAAGGACTGTCGTGGTTTAGGCCTAGCTGGCAACTAAGGCCCACGCAGCCGCTCGCTTGCTGCTCCCTGTCTCCTGGGGTAGGAAGGAGAATCAGGAGATAAAAGTAAAATCTCGTGGGTTGAGATTGTCCTGGTTTGGTCCGGACAGGGTTAATTTTCAGCAGGAGCTGGGAGGGAGCCACAGCTGGGCTATTCAATACCAGGCTGACTCAGGCAGCCCAGCACTGGTTCCTGGCTGTTCCATGCAGGATGAGGGGTGTGTGTGCATGCTCGGTCCGCTCCTTGGCTGTGTTCGCTCCTCAGCTGTGTTCGCTAGGTATCCGTTGTTTTGTACCTTGTTTTTCTCGCTGTTGTTGTAGTTGTTCTGATTGTTTCTTGTGCATTATCGCATTAACTTCTCCTTATCTCAACCTCAGGGCTTGTCCTTTCCCTGTTTCCCTTCCCGGCCCAGGGGCTGGGGGGCAGCAGCACGTGGTGCTCAGGCCCCGGCAGGGCCTAAACCACCACAGCCTTTCTGGTGCCCAATGTGGGACCCAGAGGGCTGAGATAAGGACAGAATTTGTTAAAATAATTTCTGTTAGACTCAATTCTCTGTTTATACATATATATTGTTTGAGTAGAGTGTGTTTACAATGCTGGCCAATTTGTTTGCGTGGTGGTGCTGTATCAATCCTTATATCCACTGTGTGTTCCCAGTGATGATTTTTATCATCTGTGGGAAATATGTTAAGAGTCTCGTTGAGCTTTACTGGATACTGACAGCTTATGATATGATTGTGTCCCTGCTTGTGGGGGTGAACTGGTACCTGTATGCCACCTGTGCATTTGTTAGTGATCTTACCCCACCTATGGGTGAGACAGGGGAGGGGACCTTCTTGGCTTTTGAGGATTTGGGCTATGCTTGGAACGTCCAGGCCAGCATGCTCTCAGTGCCGTCCTTTCTGAATGTCTGCCAAGTTCTCTTTAGCATTATACGGTTCTTATCCAATACC